>OY821520.1:200302227-200609727 GCA_963682025.1 Cordilura impudica | reverse complement strand
AATTAAAAATTAAAGATTAAAAATTAAAAATTAAAAATTAAAAATTAAAAATTAAAAATTAAAAATTAAAAATTAAAAATTAAAAATTAAAAATTAAAAATTAAAAATTAAAAATTAAAAATTAAAAATTAAAAATTAAAAATTAAAAATTAAAAATTAAAAATTAAAAATTAAAAATTAAAAATTAAAAATTAAAAATTAAAAATTAAAAATTAAAAATTAAAAATTAAAAATTAAAAATTAAAAATTGAAAATTAAAAATTAAAAATTAAAAATTAAAAATTAAAAATTAAAAATTAAAAATTAAAAATAAAAATTAAAAATTAAAAATTAAAAATTAAAAATTAAAAATTAAAAATTAAAAATTAAAAATTAAAAATTAGAAATTAAAAATTAAAAATTAAAAATTAAAAATTAAAAATTAAAAATTAAAAATTAAAAAGTAAAAATTAAAAATTAAAAATTAAAAATTAAAAATTAAAAATTAAAAATTAAAAATTAAAAATTAAAAATTAAAAATTAAAAATTAAAAATTAAAAATTAAAAATTAAAAATTAAAAATTAAAAATTAAAAATTAAAAATTAAAAATTAAAAATTAAAAATTAAAAATTAAAAATTAAAAATTAAAAATTAAAAATTAAAAATTAAAAATTAAAAATTAAAAATTAAAAATTAAACATTAAAAACTAAAAATTAAGCATTGAAAATTAAAAATTAAAAATAAAAATTAAAAATTAAAATTTAAAATTAAAAATTGAAAATTAAATAATAAAAATTAAAAATTGAAAATTAAAAATTAAAAATTAAAAATGAAAAATTAAAAATTAAAACTTAAAAATTAAATATTCAAAATTGAACATTAAAAATTAAAAATTAAAAATTAAAAATTACAAATTAAAAATTAAAAATTAAAAATTGAAAATTAAAAATTAAAAATTAAAAATTAAAAATTAAAAATTAAAAATTAAAAATTAAAAATTAAAAATTAAAAATTAAAAATTAAAAATTAAAAATTAAAAATTAAAAATTAAAAATTAAAAATTAAAAATTAAAAATTAAAAATTAAAAATTAAAAATTAAAAATTAAAAATTAAAAATTAAAAATTAAAAATTAAAAATTAAAAATTAAAAATTAAAAATTAAAAATTAAAAATTAAAAATTAAAAATTAAAAATTAAAAATTAAAAATTAAAAATTAAAAATTAAAAATTAAAAATTAAAAATTAAAAATTAAAAATTAAAAATTAAAAATTAAAAATTAAAAATTAAAAATTAAAAATTAAAAATTAAAAATTAAAAATTAAAAATTAAAAATTAAAAATTAAAAATTAAAAATTAAAAATTAAAAAATTAAAAATTAAATATTAAAAATTAAAAATTAAAAATTAAAAATTAAAAATTAAAAATTAAAAATTAAAAATTAAAAATTAAAAATTAAAAATTAAAAATTAAAAATTAAAAATTAAAAATTAAAAATTAAAAAATTAAAAATTAAAAATTAAAAATTAAAAATTAAAAATTAAAAATTAAAAATTAAAAATTAAAAATTAAAAATTAAAAATTAAAAATTAAAAATTAAAAATTAAAAATTAAAAATTAAAAAGTAAAAATTAAAAATTAAAAATTAAAAATTAAAAATTAAAAATTAAAAATTAAAAATTAAAAATTAAAAATTAAAAATTAAAAATTAAAAATTAAAAATTAAAAATTAAAAAATTAAAAATTAAAAATTAAAAATTAAAAATTAAAAATTAAAAATTAAAAATTAAAAATTAAAAATTAAAAATTAAAAATTAAAAATTAAAAATTAAAAATTAAAAATTAAAAATTAAAAATTAAAAATTAAAAATTAAAAATTAAAAATTAAAAATTAAAAATTAAAAATTAAAAATTAAAAATTAAAAATTAAAAATTAAAAATTAAAAATTAAAAATTAAAAATTAAAAATTAAAAATTAAAAATTAAAAATTAAAAATTAAAAATTAAAAATTAAAAATTAAAAATTAAAAATTAAAAATTAAAAATTAAAAATTAAAAATTAAAAATTAAAAAGTAAAAATTAAAAATTAAAAATTAAAAATTAAAAATTAAAAATTAAAAATTAAAAATTAAAAATTAAAAATTAAAAATTAAAAATTAAAAATTAAAAATTAAAAATTAAAAATTAAAAATTAAAAATTAAAAATTAAAAATTAAAAATTAAAAATTAAAAATTAAAAATTAAAAATTAAAAATTAAAAATTAAAAATTAAAAATTAAAAATTAAAAATTAAAAATTAAAAATTAAAAATTAAACATTAAAAACTAAAAATTAAGCATTGAAAATTAAAAATTAAAAATTAAAAATAAAAAATTAAAAATTAAAAATTAAAAATTAAAATTTAAAAATTAAAAATTAAAAATTAAAAATTGAAAATTAAATAATAAAAATTAAAAATTGAAAATTAAAAATTAAAAATGAAAAATTAAAAATGAAAAATTAAAAATTAAAACTTAAAAATTAAAAATTAAATATTCAAAATTGAACAAAAAATTAAAAATTAAAAATTAAAAATTACAAATTAAAAATTAAAAATTAAAAATTAAAAATTAAAAATTAAAAATTGAAAATTAAAAATTAAAAATTAAAAATTAAAAATTAAAAATTAAAAATTAAAAATTAAAAATTAAAAATTAAAAATTAAAAATTAAAAATTAAAAATTAAAAATTAAAAATTAAAAATTAAAAATTAGAAATTAAAAATTAAAAATTAAAAATTAAAAATTAAAAATTAAAAATTAAAAATTAAAAATTAAAAATTAAAAATTAATAATTAAAAATTAAAAATTAAAAATTAAAAATTAAAAATTAAAAATTAAAAATTAAAAATTAAAAATTAAAAATTAAAAATTAAAAATTAAAAATTAAAAATTAAAAATTAAAAATTAAAAATTAAAAATTAAAATTTAAAATTTAAAAATTAAAAATTAAAAATTAAAAATTGAAAATTAAAAATTAAATATTAAAAATTAAAAATTAAAACTTAAAAATTAAAAATTAAAAATTAAAAATTAAAAATTAAAAATTAAAAATTAAAAATTAAAAATTAAAAATTAAAAATTAAAAATTAAAAATTAAAAATTAAAAATTAAAAATTAAAAATTAAAAATTAAAAATTAAAAATTAAAAATTAAAAATTAAAAATTAAAAATTAAAAATTAAAAATTAAAAATTAAAAATTAAAAATTAAAAATTAAAAATTAAAAATTAAAAATTAAAAATTAAAAATTAAAAATTAAAAATTAAAAATTAAAAATTAAAAATTAAGAATTAAAAATTAAAAATTAAAAATTAAAAATTAAAAATTAAAAATTAAAAATTAAAAATTAAAAATTAAAAATTAAAAATTAAAAATTAAAAATTAAAAATTAAAAATTAAAAATTAAAAATTAAAAATTAAAAATTAAAAATTAAAAATTAAAAATTAAAAATTAAAAATTAAAAATTAAAAATTAAAAATTAAAAATTAAAAATTAAAAATTAAAAATTAAAAATTAAAAATTAAAAATTAAAAATTAAAAATTAAAAATTAAAAATTAAAAATTAAAAATTAAAAATTAAAAATTAAAAATTAAAAATTAAAATTAAAAATTAAATATTAAAAATTAAAAATTAAAATTATATATTAAAATTATATATTACTAGCTAATTCAGATAAAATTATTTTAAAAATTCTTTTTTAAAATTAATATCTGGAAATTTTAGCCAAGAATCAGTTGAATTTAATTATCCTATTACTTCTAAGGTCTCAAAACCTTCTTATAGGGCTCAAACTCGGGGTTTTATAACGCCGGCTGCGTTTAAAAATTCATTATTTCATTGGTGTACTATGAAGTATTTAGGGGTTTTCTACTCTATTAAAAGAAAAAAATAATGCCATTTTTTAAATAGTAATTTATTCTTTCTATAGAAGACACGATCATTGTTTTTTATAACAAGATATTGTAATTGAACTGGCCATCAAGAAAAGCAATTAACTTTAAATTTAATTGGTATTCGAAATTAATTACCGACAACAGTTTGAAAGTGGTAGCCGTACCAAATATGGTTGTAATATTGAATTTAAGATGCTGGTGGAGGGTATCAGAGATTCGGCACAGCCGAATTTAACACTCTTACTTGTTTTTAATGCTGTGGCTACTGAAATGTAAACTATGTACTTCTATTAATCTGTGGAAAAATTTTCAGATCCAAATCTTTTTTAATACCTGAAATGTTATAGTTTTTGTAAACATTACTCATTTCCCACAAGCGATTCCTCGAAACCAAATTATTGCAATATTGATATTTTTAAAATTCTTAAAAAAAAGTATACATCCTCTAACAATAAAACTTCACAGTTCATCTTAGGGCATAAGTATTAGCAAATGTGCAAAGTTTCATACAAATCGGAGATGGTGGATTACATCTAATCTCATCATAAATATTAAAGACAAATCATATAATATACATCTGAAACTAGACACCAAATGGAGTAAAACTGAGTTTATAGTTTTTTATTTTGTGATCATGTTTCCGTTGAAAGTCTATGTTGAGCCTTATGGTAGATATTTAGCTACGATTAAGCCTTGATTTGGTTTATAAAAAACCTAATCTCAAGTCCAGCTTTGGAATGTATTTTGGATGTATTTTAGGATTTGCGACGTATTCATCGTTTGCTATAGAAAAGGGTTTTATTTATATAAAAAAAACATCACCTTGATGATTAAATAATGTTTATTTACACAATAAGAAATTTTAATTAATTTACAAATTTAAAATTTATTTTTTTTTAAATAAATTTTTTTTTTTCATAATTAATAAGCAAATATAAATTTGAATATTGAACAACTGTATTACTTGAGAAAAAATTAAAAAAAATTGTCAAAAACTTGTTGGTTGTTTCTGTCAAAAATTCACGTAATTCGGCATTTTTACTTTTACTCTTCTTTTTTATTTAATTTTTAATTGTTCCCGCTAAGTCACGGGTTTGCAGGTAACGACTGGACAACACTCTGGATAGGGGAGTGATTCATTAATAGGAGTGCGAACACATGCACGATTAGGTGCTACTTTTTCACAACTGAAAATAATTTAAAAAAATTTAAATTTTAGCAAATTTCAAAACTTACTGTCTGATTTCCAAAACATAGTCCTCGCGACAAAAAACTTTAATACATGTAGATTTAAGATTCGTAGGATAAACAGTTCCATTAATTGGTAAAGAAATATTAAAATCTCCATAATAGCAATGATTATCCAAATCTATTGTAAAAAAATTTTTCATACATTTTAATAAAATTTAAATTTAACGAAATTGCTTACCTGGATGTTTCATATTTCCCTTGTATTGCAAACTGAATCCTGTAGCATACAATACAAAAAAAGAAAAAAATATACAAATGACTTGTTTCTGTGACATTATGTTCAAAACTAATTGACTAATCTTCTTAGAAATATTGTTTGCAATTTAAATATTAAGCTTATCTTTTAAAATTTGAAATTATGTCAATTTTTTAATACTTTAATATTTTTCCAAAAATTCTTATCAACTGATTTACCCAAATGACCTTAAAAATCTTTGTTTAGATTTATATGTAATTACACATTATTAAAAAACTTCATATAGTTTATAGGTTTTATTGGATTTTTATATATACGAATAAATAATTGTATTTACTGGCTAAAGCCGTTAACAGACATTGAAAAACATTTAAACATTTTACACATGTATCCTGTCCTTCAAATTATTGTTACAGGTAACTTTAGGGCAACAATTTGGATAGGGTTTGGCATAATCATAGGGAGTTTCATCACAGTGACGATGAGAAACAATACGAGCACAACTGAAAATACATTAAAATAAATAAAATTAATATAATTAATTTACTAAATTTAAAAAATAAGTAAGAGTGTGCTGTGCCGAATCTTTGATACCCTACACTTGCGTCTTAAACTCAATATTGCAACAAATGTTGGCTACGGCTACGACTTTAAAACTGTTGCCGATACTGAAACCTTAAATTCGAAAACCAATTAAATTTAGTTTTTAATTGTTTTTCTTTTTGGGCAGTTTGTATTATAATTTTTTCGTAACAAAAAACAATGATTCTTGGCTAAAAATTTCCAGATATTATTTTTAAAGAAAAGCAAATTTTAAAATATTTTCATCTGAATTAGCTATTAATATGCTAATTTCAAGATACATCTAATACAAAAAAACAAAAACAATTTTAAAAAATCGACTAAGAAAGCGGTTTAGAGTCGATTTATTATAAGAGGTGTGCCTATGTAAAGTATTATTGATAGTTACAAAAAATTTCAATGTCAAAAATTTTCTTCTTAACATGCTAATATATATTTTAAATTCTTTTTGGACCCACCTATTTTATAAAAAAGAAAAAATATATATACATATATATATAAATTTGTAACAGAAATTTAAACATACCGGGTGTTCGATTATTTTCAAAATCAAAAATTACAAAAGCTATCCAAAAAAATTTTACATCCATTTTATTGTTATTTCTAGCCTTTATAAGTTTAATAAACATTTTTATGAAATTTTGCATCATGTTTAAAACCATTTTATAAAATAATAAAAATTAAAAATCTGTCGAAATTTGTCAGATTCACAAGTTATCCGTAAAATAATTGAATATTTCACTAACAATAACATGAGAGTGCATGAAAATAGTGTTGTCGATTTGAAAACACAAAATAAGTATAAACTTCTTTATTTCGATTCACAAGTGTAACTAACAATTATACAATAGAAAACGTCTTTCTATTTAAAAAGAGTCTTAAATATAACTAATGTAATAGATTTTGTGGATTCGAATGGCACATATTTTCAACAGAAAATTTAACTACATCAAGAAAACAATAAGCTACTATTAAAACAAAGAAAACCACACTACTTTTTAACATTATTGGCTTTCAGTTCTGATTAATAATATTTCCGTTTTCCTTAGATACTGTTTGAAGAAAAGATCCATATATCAATGATGTAATTATAATCGAATCATTTATCCTTTAAACTGACTTAATACTTCTTATTGTTAATTGATTACACGGAAAATTACATAAATATTCCAAAAAATTATATTTATATAAGAACACTTTTTACCAAATTAAACTAATTTGATTTAAAATTTAAATTTTAAACTTTAAACCAGTGGCCGGCAAACTCAATCCATCACATTTTGCTTTGTGTGAGTGAGCTGCAATCTCTTACTCAATGCACTTATAGTTAAAATAAGAAAAAGTACGTAAATAAAAAAAATTAATTATGTAACCTATTTTAAGGTTCATGTTGTATAACACGATAAATAGCAATATCATATGGGCAACATTTTATGCGGATAAGATCCTCAATCTGTTTATTATGTAATCAATTATAAATATTTTCTATTTGATCAAAAACATTAAACATTACTAGTAAAGCTTCCAATTTATTAACATATTCATTTAATTTTTTCAAATTATATGGAATTATATTAAAAACTTCAGAAGTTCTTGTTAAATTAATCAAATTTTTTTCCTTAAGATGCTGTATTTTAAAAATAGTTTTATTTGTTTATTAAACAAGAATTCACATTCAAAATTTACATTTATTCTATCAGTGCATCTCAAACAAAAAGCGTCAAAACAACATCTTCTTTCGAATACTCATGCGAGCCTGATTGATTTTTTAATTTTGTTTAATATGTGAGCGCATGTAGGTGTGAGAGCAAAAACGCCGCGTAGTGGTTTTGCCGACCACTGCTTTCAAATTTCAATTTTCACAGAATGTTATTGCGGGTATGGGAAGTGCTATAGGCTATAATTTTTTAAAATATTTTAGTGGGCGTGGCACCTCCCATATAAAGCAAATTTTTAATATCATATATATTGGGTACTATGAAAGGGAGAGCTTTGCCAACTTGTGTGAAGTCACCTATTATTAATGTTAGTAGATATGCCTGAAATGGGCGGGATCGGATAAGTGGGCGTAGTACCCCCATAGAAAATGTGTAATAAATGTCATATGTCTGGAGTACTCTAATAGTGAGAGCCTTGGGACTTTGCGAAGTACACCAGGTTACATCTAGTAATAAATAAAATAGTTATAATAAATAAAATTAATAAAATATGCGAAAAAATAAAATAAATTTATTAAATAAAATAAATAAAATGAAAAAAAAAAATAAATAATATAAATTAAAAAAATAAAATACATAATATAAAAAAAATAAATAAATTACACAAAATAAAACAAGTGGGAATGTTAAACTCAGCTGTGCCGAATCTTTGATATCCTCCACATGGGTTTTAAATTTACATTAATATGTGGACTTATTGTACTATAACAAATGTAAACAAAATATTTGAATTTGATTTGATTTGATAAACTTAATACTAAATTCTTACAACAAACACATACAATTTTTAGAATTTTTTTTTAGAGATATCTTTATATTTTTGGGCATATCTTGGTACAATGATGCCCTATTTACCCCATTTACAACAGCAACTAGCTCGAAATAATGACAACGAATATTATCATAACTTTACGCTGGTAAATGGTTTATTTTTTGAATGAGCGTGATTTCAACAGACAGACGGACAGACAGACATCGCTTTATCGCTACTAACGGAATGACAAACTGATATATACCCTCTGCACCGTGGTGTGGAGGGTATAATAAATAAAGAAGTACATTAAATATTTAAAAAAATAAAATAATATAAATAAATTAATTAAATAAACAAAATAAAAAAATCATGTGAGTCCGATCACAGGGGAGATGTGTAGTAATTAAAGTTTTTTTATGTAATTTTTTTAAAATCAAACAGAAAGCGTCATCTATGTATCACTTACAGCAAACAACTGCAGGGGCTCAGGTTATACTTGAGGGGTTGTTGAATTATATATATGTTATACGTTTATATTGTGAATTTTTTGTCGTTTTACGACAAGGGTTGTTGAATTTGCCGAAATAATTTTATATCATAATTTTTTCACCAATAAAATCATAAGTCACACCGATTTGTCTTACGGCTCACAGCGTAACATGTGAGCTCACATGTTACGCTGTTTGTGTGATTGTATTGTGAAATAGAAATTTACCCCCCTGCGCATATAGATCAATAAAATACAGAAAATAAATAATGGAAATAAAATAAATTACACATAAATTAAATACATAAAATAAGTAAAATAAATACATATTTATACATATTTCTCTTATTTTGTAATTTTTAATAATTTTCAATTTCAATATTCTATGCCATATTTTATTAATGTCACAATTTTATAAATTCTTATGTTATAGTTATTATATTAATTATATTAATTATTCATATTAACTTTTATATATTAGTTACATTTTTATTCAATTTAATTTGGCTAAACATGTTTGTACACTACTAAAATCCTGTGCTGTAATTGTAAGACTTAGTCTTGTTGTGCAGGAAAGCATTAAATTAAAAATAAATATATAAATAAATAATAAACAAAATCAATAAACTAATTATAATAAATAAAATAAGTAATATAAATATCGTAAAAAAATAAGTAAATAATATAAAAAAAAAACAAATCAAATTAATAAAATATATTTAAAAATAAACCTTATTTTATGTATTTAATTTTATTGCAATTCTAACACAACAAGAATAAATTCTTATAAGTTACAGTGTTACGGGCGTATGAAAAAAAATTAAAGTGTACTTCAAGTAGATTTTATCAACAAATTTTGTATGAAAAACATACAACAAAGTCTACTTGAAGTCCACTTTAATTTTTTTGCATACGGCCCTTAGACGATAGTAGGATTTAAGTTACAAGTATTACAAAAGGATACCATTTAAATTTATTTTCAATCTATACTAATATAGTAAAGAGGTAATGTGTGTTTTTTTGTTTGTTTGTAGGAGGGTATCTCCGTAATTACTAATCTGATTTTAAAAATGTTGGTGTTTGGCGATTTGTCTGAGTTCATGAGTTAATAATGTGAGTAGCCCGATAAAAAATGGGCTGGATCAGAGCAGTGGGCGTGGCAGCCCCCATACAAAGCAAATATTTAATATCATATAACTGATATACTGTAATAGTGTACAGTATTCCAGTTAATATTTATTATCATATAACTGGAAAAATATATAATATATAATTTATAATATATAATATATAATATATAATATATAATATATAATATATAATATATAATATATAATATATAATATATAATATATAATATATAATATATAATATATAATATATAATATATAATATATAATATATAATATATAATATATAATATATAATATATAATATATAATATATAATATATAATATACAATATATAATATATAATATATAATATATAATATATAATATATAATATATAATATATAATATATAATATATAATATATAATATATAATATATAATATATAATATATAATATATAATATATAATATATAATATATAATATATAATATATAATATATAATATATAATATATAATATATAATATATAATATATAATATATAATATATAATATATAATATATAATATATAATATATAATATATAATATATAATATATAATATATAACATATAATATATAATATATAATATATAATATATAATATATAATATATAATATATAATATATAATATATAATATATAATATATAATATATAATATATAATATATAATATATAATATATAATATATAATATATAATATATAATATATAATATATAATATATAATATATAATATATAATATATAATATATAATATATAATATATAATATATAATATATAATATATAATATATAATATATAATATATAATATATAAATAATATATAATATATAATATATAATATATAATATATAATATATAATATATAATATATAATATATAATATATAATATATAATATATAATATATAATATATAATATATAATATATAATATATAATATATAATATATAATATATAATATATAATATATAATATATAATATATAATATATAATATATAATATATAATATATAATATATAATATATAATATATAATATATAATATATAATATATAATATATAATATATAATATATAATATATAATATATAATATATAATATATAATATATAATATATAATATATAATATATAATATATAATATATAATATATAATATATAATATATAATATATAATATATAATATATAATATATAATATATAATATATAATATATAATATATAATATATAATATATAATATATAATATATAATATATAATATATAATATATAATATATAATATATAATATATAATATATAATATATAATATATAATATATAATATATAATATATAATATATAATATATAATATATAATATATAATATATAATATATAATATATAATATATAATATATAATATATAATATATAATATATAATATATAATATATAATATATAATATATAATATATAATATATAATATATAATATATAATATATAATATATAATATATAATATATAATATATAATATATAATATATAATATATAATATATAATATATAATATATAATATATAATATATAATATATAATATATAATATATAATATATAATTAGTTATTTATAGTTCGGTTCGAGAACATGTATACATTTTCTAATACTAGAAAAGATAATACTTTTATGCAATGTAAGAGAAATTTCGAAAAAATTTGAAGACAGCGCTAGATGGAGTAGCTACTTTCGAACAAAGCGACTTGTTCATCGTCAGCATCCTTCTGCCTATTGCTTCAACTCATGCTTAATCAACTATTTAACTCAACATTAGAAAGAAAAGAACATGAGAAATGTTTTTTCTTTCTTTTTATACGAGAGTTAGAACGAACAAGCAGAGTTTTTTTTTTTTTTTTTTTTTTTTTTTTTTTCCAATTTATAGCTTTCTCTACATTAACATCGCTTTGATCAATTACAAATCTCGTAATGTGAAAAAAGCTCTTTTTGTTTTGCCAAACGTCCCATAGATGGGAACTGTAATGACATGTGAAATCTTAACAGATTTATCACAATTGCATTGGACCGTATGTTTTGTATGTTAGTTTTTATGTATTGTCGATCTTGTGTTGTAATAATAATAATTAGTTATTTATAGTTCGGTTCGAGATCATGTATACATTTTCTAATACTAGAAAAGATAATACTTTTATGCAATGTAAGAGAAATTTGGAAAAAATTTGAAGACAGCGCTAGATGGAGTAGCTACTTTCGAACAAAGCGACTTGTTCATCGTCAGCATCCTTCTGCCTATTGCTTCAACTCATGCTTAATCAACTATTTAACTCAACATTAGAAAGAAAAGAACATGAGATATGTTTTTTCTTTCTTTTTATACGAGAGTTAGAACGAACAAGCAGAGTTTTTTTTTTTTCCAATTTATAGCTTTCTCTACATTAACATCGCTTTGATCAATTACAAATCTCGTAATGTGAAAAAAGCTCTTTTTGTTTTGCCAAACGTCCCATAGATGGGAACTGTAATGACATGTGAAATCTTAACAGATTTATCACAATTGCATTGGACCGTATGTTTTGTATGTTAGTTTTTATATATTGTCGATCTTGTGTTGTAATAATAATAATTAGTTATTTATAGTTCGGTTCGAGATCATGTATACATTTTCTAATACTAGAAAAGATAATACTTTTATGCAATGTAAGAGAAATTTGGAAAAAATTTGAAGACAGCGCTAGATGGAGTAGCTACTTTCGAACAAAGCGACTTGTTCATCGTCAGCATCCTTCTGCCTATTGCTTCAACTCATGCTTAATCAACTATTTAACTCAACATTAGAAAGAAAAGAACATGAGATATGTTTTTTCTTTCTTTTTATACGAGAGTTAGAACGAACAAGCAGAGTTTTTTTTTTTTCCAATTTATAGCTTTCTCTACATTAACATCGCTTTGATCAATTACAAATCTCGTAATGTGAAAAAAGCTCTTTTTGTTTTGCCAAACGTCCCATAGATGGGAACTGTAATGACATGTGAAATCTTAACAGATTTATCACAATTGCATTGGACCGTATGTTTTGTATGTTAGTTTTTATATATTGTCGATCTTGTGTTGTAATAATAATAATTAGTTATTTATAGTTCGGTTCGAGATCATGTATACATTTTCTAATACTAGAAAAGATAATACTTTTATGCAATGTAAGAGAAATTTGGAAAAAATTTGAAGACAGCGCTAGATGGAGTAGCTACTTTCGAACAAAGCGACTTGTTCATCGTCAGCATCCTTCTGCCTATTGCTTCAACTCATGCTTAATCAACTATTTAACTCAACATTAGAAAGAAAAGAACATGAGAAATGTTTTTTCTTTCTAATGTTGAGTTAAATAGTTGATTAAGCATGAGTTGAAGCAATAGGCAGAAGGATGCTGACGATGAACAAGTCGCTTTGTTCGAAAGTAGCTACTCCATCTAGCGCTGTCTTCAAATTTTTTCCAAATTTCTCTTACATTGCATAAAAGTATTATCTTTTCTAGTATTAGAAAATGTATACATGATCTCGAACCGAACTATAAATAACTAATTATTATTATTACAACACAAGATCGACAATACATAAAAACTAACATACAAAACATACGGTCCAATGCAATTGTGATAAATCTGTTAAGATTTCACATGTCATTACAGTTCCCATCTATGGGACGTTTGGCAAAACAAAAAGAGCTTTTTTCACATTACGAGATTTGTAATTGATCAAAGCGATGTTAATGTAGAGAAAGCTATAAATTGGAAAAAAAAAACTCTGCTTGTTCGTTCTAACTCTCGTATAAAAAGAAAGAAAAAACATTTCTCATGTTCTTTTCGTTCTAATGTTGAGTTAAATAGTTGATTAAGCATGAGTTGAAGCAATAGGCAGAAGGATGCTGACGATGAACAAGTCGCTTTGTTCGAAAGTAGCTACTCCATCTAGCGCTGTCTTCAAATTTTTTCCAAATTTCTCTTACATTGCATAAAAGTATTATCTTTTCTAGTATTAGAAAATGTATACATGATCTCGAACCGAACTATAAATAACTAATTATTATTATTACAACACAAGATCGACAATACATAAAAACTAACATACAAAACATACGGTCCAATGCAATTGTGATAAATCTGTTAAGATTTCACATGTCATTACAGTTCCCATCTATGGGACGTTTGGCAAAACAAAAAGAGCTTTTTTCACATTACGAGATTTGTAATTGATCAAAGCGATGTTAATGTAGAGAAAGCTATAAATTGGAAAAAAAAAACTCTGCTTGTTCGTTCTAACTCTCGTATAAAAAGAAAGAAAAAACATTTCTCATGTTCTTTTCTTTCTAATGTTGAGTTAAATAGTTGATTAAGCATGAGTTGAAGCAATAGGCAGAAGGATGCTGACGATGAACAAGTCGCTTTGTTCGAAAGTAGCTACTCCATCTAGCGCTGTCTTCAAATTTTTTCCAAATTTCTCTTACATTGCATAAAAGTATTATCTTTTCTAGTATTAGAAAATGTATACATGATCTCGAACCGAACTATAAATAACTAATTATTATTATTACAACACAAGATCGACAATACATAAAAACTAACATACAAAACATACGGTCCAATGCAATTGTGATAAATCTGTTAAGATTTCACATGTCATTACAGTTCCCATCTATGGGACGTTTGGCAAAACAAAAAGAGCTTTTTTCACATTACGAGATTTGTAATTGATCAAAGCGATGTTAATGTAGAGAAAGCTATAAATTGAAAAAAAAAAAAAACTCTGCTTGTTCGTTCTAACTCTCGTATAAAAAGAAAGAAAAAACATTTCTCATGTTCTTTTCTTTCTAATGTTGAGTTAAATAGTTGATTAAGCATGAGTTGAAGCAATAGGCAGAAGGATGCTGACGATGAACAAGTCGCTTTGTTCGAAAGTAGCTACTCCATCTAGCGCTGTCTTCAAATTTTTTCCAAATTTCTCTTACATTGCATAAAAGTATTATCTTTTCTAGTATTAGAAAATGTATACATGATCTCGAACCGAACTATAAATAACTAATTATTATTATTACAACACAAGATCGACAATACATAAAAACTAACATATATAATATATAATATATAATATATAATATATAATATATAATATATAATATATAATATATAATATATAATATATAATATATAATATATAATATATAATATATAATATATAATATATAATATATAATATATAATATATAATATATAATATATAATATATAATATATAATATATATATATAATATATAATATATAATATATAATATATAATATATAAATTATAATATATAATATATAATATATAATATATAATATATAATATATATAATATATAATATATAATATATAATATATAATATATAATATATAATATATAATATATAATATATAATATATAATATATAATATATAATATATAATATATAATATATAATATATAATATATAATATATAATATATAATATATAATATATAATATATAATATATAATATATAATATATAATATATAATATATAATATATAATATATAATATATAATATATAATATATAATATATAATATATAATATATAATATATAATATATAATATATAATATATAATATATAATATATAATATATAATATATAATATATAATATATAATATATAATATATAATATATAATATATAATATATAATATATAATATATAATATATAATATATAATATATAATATATAATATATAATATATAATATATAATATATAATATATAATATATAATATATAATATATAATATATAATATATAATATATAATATATAATATATAATATATAATGTATAATATATAATATATAATATATAATATATAATATATAATATATAATATATAATATATAATATATAATATATAATATATAATATATAATATATAATATATAATATATAATATATAATATATAATATATAATATATAATATATAATATATAATATATAATATATAATATATAATATATAATATATAATATATAATATATAATATATAATATATAATATATAATATATAATATATAATATATAATATATAATATATAATATATAATATATAATATATAATATATAATATATAATATATAATATATAATATATAATATATAATATATAATATATAATATATAATATATAATATATAATATATAATATATAATATATAATATATAATATATAATATATAATATATAATATATAATATATAATATATAATATATAATATATAATATATAATATATAATATATAATATATAATATATAATATATAATATATAATATATAATATATAATATATAATATATAATATATAATATATAATATATAATATATAATATATAATATATAATATATAATATATATATAATATTATATAATATATAATATATAATATATAATATATAATATATAATATATAATATATAATATATAATATATAATATATAATATATAATATAATATATAATATATAATATATAATATATAATATATAATATATAATATATAATATAATATATAATATATAATATATAATATATAATATATAATATATAATATATAATATATAATATATAATATATAATATATAATATATAATATATAATATATAATATATAATATATAATATATAATATATAATATATAATATATAATATATAATATATAATATATAATATATAATATATAATATATAATATATAATATATAATATATAATATATAATATATAATATATAATATATAATATATAATATATAATATATAATATATAATATATAATATATAATATATAATATATAATATATAATATATAATATATAATATATAATATATAATATATAATATATAATATATAATATATAATATATAATATATAATATATAATATATAATATATAATATATAATATATAATATATAATATATAATATATATATAATATATAATATATAATATATAATATATAATATATAATATATAATATATAATATATAATATATAATATATAATATATAATATATAATATATAATATATAATATATAATATATAATATATAATATATAATATATAATATATAATATATAATATATAATATATAATATATAATATATAATATATAATATATAATATATAATATATAATATATAATATATAATATATAATATATAATATATAATATATAATATATAATATATAATATATAATATATAATATAATATATAATATATAATATATAATATATAATATAATATATAATATATAATATATAATATATAATATATACATGTAATATATAATATATAATATATAATATATAATATATAATATATAACATGTAATATATAATATATAATATATAATATATAATATATAATATATAATATATAATATATAATATATAATATATAATGTATAATATATAATATATATATATAATATATAATATATAATATATAATATATAATATATAATATATAATATATAATATATAATATATAATATATAATATATAATATATAATATATAATATATAATATAATATATAATATGTAATATATAATATATAATATATAATATATAATATATAATATATAATATATAATATATAATATATAATATATAATATATAATATATATATAATATATAATATATAATATATAATATATAATATATAATATATAATATATAATATATAATATATAATATATAATATATAATATATAATATATAATATATAATATATAATATATAATATATAATATATAATATATAATATATAATATATAATATATAATATATAATATATAATATATAATATATAATATATAATATATAATATATAATATATAATATATAATATATAATATATAATATATAATATATAATATATAATATATAATATATAATATATAATATATAATATATAATATATAATATATAATATATGGAGTAATATATAATATATAATATATAATATATAATATATAATATATAATATATAATATATAATATATAATATATAATATATAATATATAATATATAATATATAATATATAATATATAATATATAATATATAATATAAATATATAATATATAATATATAATATATAATATATAATATATAATATATAATATATAATATATAATATATAATATATAATATATAATATATAATATATAATATATAATATATAATATATAATATATAATATAATATATAATATATAATATATAATATATAATATATAATATATAATATATAATATATAATATATAATATATAATATATAATATATAATATATAATATATAATATATAATATATAATATATAATATATAATATATAATATATAATATATAATATATAATATATAATATATAATATATAATATATAATATATAATATATAATATATAATATATAATATATAATATATAATATATAATATATAATATATAATATATAATATATAATATAATAATATATAATATATAATATAATATATAATATATAATATATAATATATAATATATAATATATAATATATAATATATAATATATAATATATATATATATAATATATAATATATAATATATAATATATAATATATAATATATAATATATAATATATAATATATAATATATAATATATAATATATAATATATAATATATAATATATAATATATAATATATATATATATAAATATATAATATATAATATATAATATATAATATATAATATTAATATATAATATATAATATATAATATATAATATATAATATATAATATATAATATATAATATATAATAATATATATATATATAATATATAATATATAATATATAATATATAATATATAATATATAATATATAATATATAATATATAATATATAATATATAATATATAATATATAATATATAATATATAATATATAATATATAATATATAATATATAATATATAATATATAATATATAATATATAATATATAATATATAATATATAATATATAATATATAATATATAATATATAATATATAATATATAATATATAATATAATATATAATATATAATATATAATATATAATATATAATATATAATATATAATATATAATATATAATATATAATATATAATATATAATATATAATATATAATATATAATATATAATATATAATATATAATATATAATATATAATATATAATATATAAATATAATATATAATATATAATATATAATATATAATATATAATATATAATATATAATATATAATATATAATATATAATATATAATATATAATATATAATATATAATATATAATATATAATATATAATATATAATATATAATATATAATATATAATATATAATATATAATATATAATATATAATATATAATATATAATATATAATATATAATATATAATATATAATATATAATATATAATATATAATATATAATATATAATATATAATATATAATATATAATATATAATATATAATATATAATATATAATATATAATATATAATATATAATATATAATATATAATATATAATATATAATATATAATATATAATATATAATATATAATATATAATATATAATATATAATATATAATATATAATATATAATATATAATATATAATATATAATATATAATATATAATATATAATATATAATATATAATATATAATATATAATATATAATATATAATATATAATATATAATATATAATATATAATATATAATATATAATATATAATATATAATATATAATATATAATATATAATATATAATATATAATATATAATATATAATATATAATATATAATATATAATATATAATATATAATATATAATATATAATATATAATATATAATATATAATATATAATATATAATATATAATATATAATATATAATATATAATATATAATATATAATATATAATATGTAATATATAATATATAATATATAATATATAATATATAATATATAATATATAATATATAATATATAATATATAATATATGTATATATATAATATATATAATATAATATATATATATATATATATATATATATATATATATATATATATATGTATATATATAATATATATAAAATATACATTATTGATAATGTAAATAACATAAATATAATTAATAAGATTTATTATATATATAAAATGTAATGCAAATAAAATAAAAAAATAAACAACATAAAAATTCAGTAAATAAGATATCAAAATAAATAAAATCAATATAATGAATATAATAAATAAAATAAAAATATAAATATATAATAAAATAGGTAAAAAAAAATAAATAAACAAATAAAATAAAACAGACAAAATTATTAAAATAAAATTAATAAATTAATATCAATGAAATAATTAAAGTAAATATAAAAAAAATAAAATATATAGAATAAAAATAATATAAATAAGTAAATAAATAAGTAAATAAAATTAACAAAAACTTACTGTTTAATTTGTAAAACAAAATCTTCGCGACAGAAAATTTTAAAACATTGCGATTCAATATTGGTGGGATACACCGTTTCATTTACAGGTACCGTAATGTCATGTTCATCATAATAACAGTGATTGGGAAGATCTAAAAAAAAAAAATAAAAATACATATAGAAATACATTAAAAATTATTTCACAATTTCATGTTTTTCCATTAAATAAAAATCGCACCTGGATGTTTCATGTTTCCCAGATATTGTATACTGAATGCAGATACGTTTATGACAATTATAGCGAGAATTACAAATATTATAAGTTGTTGCTTGGACATTATTATTGATATTAAATACTTCTTTAATTTATGTATAGAATTCTGGCTGAAATTATTTAAATTTATAAATATACTTAATCAATTCTTATCTTATTTACACGACATTGAAAGTCATTTTCATCTAGAAGCGGCATTGCTGTAAAGTAAACAACTCAGATTTTTCAAATCGTGCAATTGTTTAATACAGAATAATACAAAATTATTTAATGTTTCATTGCGTTTCATTTTATTCAAAAACATGAGCTACAAATTCAGATAAATTAGAAAGTCTTCAAAATTTCAAAGTAATCAACAACTTCAATTTCTAACTTTTATAGCTCCCGGAATATGAGCTATATTTGGTGTCTGAGTTGTAAAGAAAAAAAATCAAGTATAAATAAAGTGTAAATAAAAGTTAGAAACTTTTTTGAAAAATCCAAACCAGTTTTTAAAAATATTTCGTGCCAAAATTTAGATCATATTTGAACTCTGGCATTTTGCTAATAGTCAATTAAAATGATGTCTCCATAGATAGTGATTGAATATGCAGGCTAGGAGAGTGATTTTTTAACCATTTTATGCCCAATGTTGCGTACAAGTTTTTTAATTTTGAACCATTGTAACTAATTTGTTATTCACTCAAACTAATCTGCACTTAATATTTTATATTTTTTGACAATTTCTCTTTTCAATCAATTTATAAAAAATCTTCAAAAAGGGAAAACTTTTTTGTTTTGTTTGCAAATGGGTTACTTTATTGATTTTTTTTACCCATTAGATGATATAAAAAACATTATTTGATGACTGAACTGATAAAAATGTATTTTATTTAACATTTTTGAAACATAAAAAATCTTATTGAACTGCTTTTTCAACATGCTTTTTCAACATGGTCTAAGCACATATCACTAGACCGACTATAATTAAACTTAAAAAGTATTCTTTGCAACTTTTAAAGCGAAGTATATGTATATTATTATAATCCAAAAGATTTTTTCAAGGTCGGGTACGTGGTCTTGAAATAGATTTTATCCAAAAAAGGGTTAAACAAAAATTTTTTTCTTTTTTTCTTTTTTTACTTTTACTTTTAAAGAGTACCAGCCTACTGAATTAAATTATCTAAAAATTTATAGTTTAAGGGGCGCTTTGATGAACTCAGAAGTAAAAATTAAGAATTTCCCAAGTTCAAATCTCAATTATTCGAAAAATTTGAGTAAAATTAAATGTAATATATAGTTCTTCGAAATTCCTTTCATTTGAAACCCATCATGAAAAATTTCATATTTTGTTACATATCTCACGTTTAGAGGTAAAAAATGATTTATTTTTTTTTTTTAAACAATTTTTTTCTTTAGATTTAACACAAAACTCTAACATTCTGCAAACTAATATTCGGGGTTATTTTTTCAAAGATATAATAGGAGGATTATATCTGAGAACAAATTATGGAGAAACTCATTTCTAAACCTTAAGCTCAACAATTATTAAAAATTGTAGACATTTTTGAAGTTTGAAAATATATATCAAATATCGCTTTTAAGCATTTTCTCTTTAATAAAGAAAATGTATTCATGGAAATATTTTAGGGAACTGCATCTTAAAACAAGTTGGGATTATAAAAACATTTTGTTATTTATATTTTCTTTTTTTTTTTTACAAAATAAAACAATTTAGGAATCTTTGTTGCACCAAATATATAAATAAAGTTTAAAGAATTTTTTTTTTTTCAATTTACTTATAAAATTATAAAAATTTTTTGAAATACACTTTTCAAACTGCTCGTTTACAAAGTTTATAGAATACTAAAAAAATATTTGTTTCAATTTTGTATTTCGATAAAGAAATTAGCAAAAATTTCATTGAAATTTCTCTCCAAAAAGAATGACTAATTTTGTTTTTATAGTAATAAAATAATAGTGTGAAAAAAATCGTAAATAAATAATGATGATCTTATATTATACCCCAAAAAAGAAAGAAACAAATTATTAAGCTTTGAAATAGAATCACGGCATAATAAATTTAAAATTTTACAATATATCTGTATGTATATTGTTTGAAATTAGCATAAAAACCAATTCAATAAAATAATTGATTAGAACGACCTTAGAATACCCGATTACACCTAATTCTATTTTTACACGGTAGATTGGTTCCAGAAAAAACCGTGTAAAAAAAGACATTGATCGTATGCAAAAATATGTGATTGGTCCCTTATCTCTAAAACCTATAAAAATTAGTGAAAAACAAGGATTTGTTAAGAACAAAAATTCATGTTTATTTTATTAAATCACATATAAATATAATGTGTATTTACACAAGCATAGTTATTAAAGAAAAAAAGATATGCACTCTGAGCTTAAAAGTAATGTAAATGAAATGTATAACAAGTTCAGGAACTAAAAACAATTATGTAAAACAGCTATGTTGGTAACAAAAAGAATAGGTTATTCAATTTTTAAGGTAAAAAAAAAATTTAAAAAACAAAATTAAAATGTAATCATAAATACAGAAACATAAATTTAATTGCTGTCATCATCAGTTACTCGCATTCGCTTGCTTCCAATGCGTATTAAATCAGTATCTTCGCTGGAAAAATTTTGAACTGGACTTTCTCTTGCTCGTTCGGCATCTACATTTTTAACAGTGAACTCTGTTATGAGCCGTTGTTCGCCAATTGTTGCTGCCTCTTTGTATAAATCTTTGTAACGAGCCATACAAGAATTCAGCTCACGTTGGAATTGTGCAGCTCTTTCGACATTGGGATCGTTTGTGACGATATGGTATCCCAATTTATTTGCAAGTTGAAGTCCTTCTTGAATTAAATTTGCAGTAAGTTTAACAGGTTCTTCACTATCACTGCTTTCTAAATAATCAGCATTCTCTGAGGCAAAATGAAATACTTCGCCATCGCTAAGAACTTTATCAACCAGTAGCTCATAAATGTCGTCGAATACCAAGTCATCAAAACCCTCCCAACCAACTGCATGTGCCAAAGTAATTATATTGGGATATTCGTTTGTATTTGGATTCACATGATTTTTACTTTTAACACATTCTGGCCAAATTGCTCTTCAACATGCGTTTAAGGTTGATGGTCGTAAATCCGATAATGCTAAAGCAGCATGTGTTACGCAATCTTTAATATAAAACTTTTTCCAGGCATCAATCACTGTAAGAGTTTTATCCTTATCCAAAGTATCCAAAATGTATTGGAATGTTCATTTGATGTAGTAAGTTTTAAAGGTTGCGATAATTCCTTGGTCCAGTGGTTGGATTAGGGATGTAGTATTCGGTGGCAGGAACAAAACTTTTACATCTTCGTGTTCCAACTGAGAATGCCCGGGTGCATTGTCTATCAAAAGAAGAACTTTAAACTCTAAGCCTTTTTCATTCATATATCTTCTAGTTTCTGGCACAAAATATTTAATGAACCATTCTGTAAAAGCTGTAGTTGTCACCCATGCTTTTTAATTGCCTCCAATTGACCGGCAATGCATCAAAATTAATACCTTTTATTGCTCGAGGCTTAAGTGCCCGATTGATAAGCAGGGGCTTTAACAACCGATCTGCAGAAGCGATACTGCAAAATAAAAATGTGACTCGATCTTTTTCAGCTTTAAAGAAGCAGAAGCAATCTCGCCCTTGATTTTTATGTTATGAAGCGCATAACTTTTATAGAAATCCTGTCAACCATCCTGTGCTTGCAGAAAATTAGTAGCTCTTCTCAGGAGTTGACTGTATAGAGATAGACGGTTGTTCGCCTTTTATCATTTTATAAAACCTTAATGCTTGCTTTTGATATTGTTTCCATCTACGGGAATCCGTTTTTGTGCATTGTCCTCAAGCCATATTACGAGTGCTTTTTCCATTTTTTCTTTAGTAGAATCTCTAGTGGTATGATGAAGACTTAACAGATAGTTTCGTTCCTGAAATCACCGATTGCCTAATTATAATTTTATTTTTTTATAGTTCTTACTGTAGCTTCGTTGTAACCGAACATTTTGCCAAGAAATGTTGAGCCTTCTCCATTCCGAAGGCGATCTAAAATTTCAATTTTGGTTTCCAAAGAAATGGCTTTATGTTTTAGTTTTGTATTTGTGGTTTTCGACATTTTCTTTTAGGGCTACATAAAATATTTAACAAAATTAAAAAAAAATAAATAACTGAATGAATATAAAATATTTTTTGGCTTACCTTTTATTTTAATGCGTTAAAATAAAATTTAATGTAACGTTGGAAAAACAAATTTGCCTATAAAAAATTTCTTTACCAAACACGTCTGTTTGCATTGATAGCTCACAAAATATTAACACATTTCAATTGCTTTGACAAGTAAATTTGCTTGTATGCACAAAAACGGAATTCCCCTAAATTTGTGCTATTTACAATTGCTCTGACCAGTAAATTTGCTTGTATCCACAAAAAACGGAATTCCCCTAAATTTGTGATATGAACAAATTTCGCAAAAATTAAATTTGACAAAAAAATTGTAAGCACTAAGATTTTGAATCGTGCTAAATGGAATTTTTTTTTATTTTCAAACCGTGTTAAATCAAAACCGTGTAAAAATATACCGTGTAAAAACAGAATTGGGTGTATATAATGGAGGAATATAATAATAATTATGAATATATATTGCTAAAGGTACTTTTTTTTAGAAAAGGGATTTTTTTTAAAGAAAACGTACTTTTTAAAGAAATGGTACCTGTTAAAGAAAAGGGACTTATTTAAGAAAAGGTACTTTTTTAAGAAACGAAACTTTTTAAGCAAATGTATTTTTTTAAGTAAGGGTACTTTTAAAGAAAAGGTACTTCTTTCAGAGAAGGTACTTTTTAAGAAAAAGTGCTTTTTTAATAAAAGGAACCTTTTTAAGAAAAAGTTCTTTATTAAGAAAAATTTATTTTTATGAAAAAGTACTTTATTTTTTTCTTTAAGAGAAAGTACTTTTTTAAGTAAAGCCTCTTTTTAAAAAAAAAAAAGCTTTTTTAAAATTTATCTTTTTAAGAAAAGGTACTTTTTTTTAGAGAAGGTACTTTTTTAAGAAAAGATAAAATACTTTATAAGAAAATGTACTTATTTAAAGAAATTTACTTTTTTACGGAAAAGTAATTTTTTAAGAAAATGTATTTTTTAAGTAAAGGTATTTTTTTTAAAGAAAATTTACTTTTTTAAGAAAAGGTACTTTTTTAAGAGACGGTACTTTTTCAAGAAAAAGCCTTTTATAAGAAAATTTATTTTTTTTAAAAAAGGTACTTTTTTAAGAAGTGGTACTTTTTAAGAAAATACCCTTTTTAAGATAGGTACTTTTATAAGAGCAGGTACTCCTTCGAAAAAAAACTCTTTTATAAGAATATGTACTTTTTTAAGAAAATATACTTTTTGAAGAAAAGTATAATTTTTAAGAAAAGGTAATTTTTTTTAGAAAATTTCTTTTTTAAACAAAGTTAATTTTTAAGAAATGGTTTTTTGTAAGAAAATGTACTTTTTTAAGAAAAATCACCTTTTTAAGATTAACATTTTAAAATTAACTTTTAAAGAAAAATTTTTTAAATAGTGTTTTTTTCAAAGGGTATTTACAAAAATTTTACTTTGGGAAAAAAGGCACATATTTAAGAAAATGTATTTTTTAAGAAAAACTGTTTTGGTTTTTTATTAACAAATGAGGTTTTTCCGGTACTATATTTTTTTTTTTTTTCTATATGAATATAAATTCAGAATTTGAGGTTTTTACGATTAATTTCTTTAAAAATTCTAAAACAGAAGAGTTAATTAATGACCATATGGACATTGTTCTAGTGTAGAGTATAGAATATTGAAAACAAATATTTAAATTTACAGATAAAATGCTAATTCAAAAACATTTAACAAAAATTCGCTATTGTTTTGCTTTTTTTATTTTAATTTTTTATTACAATAACATATAGAAACAGGTTGTTAAATTGAGACGAAACTTGTAAAATTGTAAAACAAACTGCACAATGTTGAAAAAAATAAATAAAAATAAATTGGCATAAATCTGTTTAAAATAAACTTGATAAAATAGGTCAATAAAAACATCAATTTAATCGCGGAACAAAATATTGCAAAAATATAAAAATACCGGTTAAATGTTCTTAATATTTATGACAAACAATACAAATTGAATTCGGCAATTACCTAAAAGCTACACAAAACATATATTGACATTAAATCATCATCATAATCATCATCATCATCATCATCATCATCGTCGTCGTCGTCACTTAAGAGACGGAAATTAATTTTATATCGATATTAAATTTCAAGAGACACTTCAACATACTCCAGGTTTATTTATTCATCATTAATTTATTTTTTAGTTTTTTGTTTTCATTAATATTGATAAGATGTTTTGCTACTTAAACAATTTGCTTGTTTGTATAAATAAAAATTTCATATTTTATTTGTTAAACAGTTAAAGTTCAAATTTCAAGTTTTAGTGGTTTGTGTGTATTTTTTTTTAATTTTTTGGTATTTACCCTAAATTTCACCAAGTTTAAATAAGTGATAAACAACCTGCTTAACAATGAGTTTAAACTAGACATTGAATGATTTTACGTCATAAGGTTACTCTGTAAAAGTTTACATAGAATTTTTCAGGGCTTTAGCGTTAATATTTAATTAGGGATTTTGTAAAGTATTATACCTATCAAGGTTGTGATTTATTTTTTAATTTTAAATCCAAGCAAAAAATCATTCAAAATGAATGGTTAGTCAGTTTAAGTAATAATACGTTACACAAACTTTCACAAAAGCGTTGCCATACTTGAAAATTGTGTAAATGAGAGCGCTTATGAGAGAGTAATATGTTGCTCTTCCTACCAGAATTTACTAAAATGGAAATTAAAATTAAAAAAATTATACCTATGTTAATTTCTTTCTAAAATATTCTCTTTTTAAAAAATTATTCAAATTTGTGGAAAAATTCCAATATTAAATTCTGAAAAATCTGCTCACAATACAATTTCCGTTTAAAAACTCTCAGATAAAAAGACGTTTTCTTCTAGCTTCGTGCTTTCGATTTCGAGAGGAAATTATTCTCGCTAAGAAATACTCGTATGCTTAGGAATTTGTTATTGCTGAAATATTTAAGACTTTTTCATCTAGGTCCAACCTTACTAAGTTCTTAGAGGTCTTAAATGGCGATAGCATTACTTAACAATTTTAAACCTTTTGTAGGGTGGATGGAAAAACGCATAGGTATCTTAGTAGCCGAATATTTTAGATTCTGTATGGATGTGGACGGGGAGAAGTTAGTACAACATCTACTGTAGGAATGCCCAGAAATGAAGGAAGGGCGTGTAAGATATCTAGGGCAAAGATTCTTTGACAGTATAGGTTGCATAAAAGCTATTTCTCTGAAAAATCTGGCGGACTACATAAGGGCACGAACATTTCAGAAGATTTTCTATTCTCTACTTTGATTTTTGTTTCATATCTTTCCTTTTCATATCTATCTCTCTTCTTAAGAGTATAAAATGGGCCATGAGGCCTCCGACTTCCCTTGCTTTCACTAACCTAACCTAAATTCGTAAGGGATATATTTTTAATTTGACGTATCAAATATGTTATTGGAATGCAACTTGACTTTTATATGTCTGCCAGATTTCGCAAGCGTGAATAAATATGAAGTGTACACAAATTAAAAAGCTCACTACTCACACTAGTCTACACTTTTCTATTAATAGCGATTCCGCAAGCAAAATGTACACTGAAGTGCTGAATGAGAAATTTTTGTGCGCTGATTATATTTTGACAACTGAAATGAATATTTTTGACAATTGTAATATATTTTGTTTGACAAGTTAATTTTCATCATCATTTTCATTTTAGAAAGATATTAAAATAAAATCATGAGTAGTTATTTAAATTTATTAATTTTAAGAAGACGATCAAGACGTACCGAAAGGTAATAATTTATTAACCAATTTATAATATCTTTATATTATTTATATGTTGTTTATTAAATAATAGGAGACACCTGATTATTTTGCGGAGAAGATTAAGGGATACTGAAAATCCTTTTGAAGCAACCTTTTTTTGTGTTATCACAGCGAGTTTCGGGTTTACCAGTTCATTTAAAATTTTTATGTGCATTACGATACTTTGGTTCAGGAAGTTTTCAAAGATCAGTTGGACAGGACTTCATGAATAGTATGTCACAAACGTCAGTATCTAGATGTATACATGAAGTCACAGAAATAATTAATGAAATGTGTAATGAGTATGTGTATCTTCCTTCAAGAACTCAACAAACAAAAATAAAGCAAACATTTTATCAAACTGCGGCTTTTCCTGGAATGATGATATGCCAAGTAATGATATTGTTTATTATTGCCGTAAAGGTGGTCATTCAATAAATTTGTTAATTATGTGCGATGCAGACTATGTTATTCGCTATGCAAATGCAAAGTTTCCAGGGACATCCCAAGACGCTTATATTTGGCATCGTTCAGCATTGAAACGTAATCTAGAAGAGAGATATTCTAGAGAAGACCGATTTAGGAGATAGTGGATTCCCTTTACAACCTTGGATAATAACTCCAATTAGTCCAACAGTTAATGATGCAGAAGAAAGATTCAACATTGCTCATAAAAACACGCGCTGTTCGATGTCCTTCAAAAGAAAGAATATTGTGCTATGATCCTGTTAAGGCAGGAAAGATTATTAATGTTTGCATCGTTTTACACAATGTATTAAGAAAGGCTAATGTGGAAACTGATATAATTGAAGAAGAAGTAGAAGATCATGAAAATGTTACTGCAACTACAAATGCAAGTAATGATGTTCTTACTGATGTTCGTCAAAATATTGTAAATAATTATTTTATTTAAAAAATATAGAAATTTTATTTTAAAAACGTTATAATTATATATATATTAAAAAGTATTTTACATATTGTTTATAGTTTCTTCTTTTTAAACTAATTCTCTTTCCTTTAAACCTAACTCTCTGTTTCTTATTTCTAACTCTCTGTTTCTTATTTCTAACTCGCTTTTTATCATTTCTAAGTATTTACTTAAGTCTAAATTTTTTAGTTTCTTCAAATTTTTTTTTCATTAAGCATATATATTTTTTTTTCTTATATTCGAGCTTTTCCTTTTCTATCTCGATGAGTTGCTTTTCTGTGTCCTCATTAGGTGTTTTCCCAGAAGGGTGCGATTTACGCTTCCTATTATTACTTTTATTAATATTATTAGTAGCAGACGTAGTAGTAGTATTATTAGTAGCAGTATTAGTAGTAGGTATTGTAGTGGTAATAGGTTCTATAGTTTCAAGGAGCCATTCGTCATTCATTTCGTAAGGCATCTATAATTATTTAGAAATAGATGTTGTTACTAATTAATATAAAAAATTGTAAGTTAATTAATTTTTATGTACGTATCATATTTTCTGTTTCAAAAAACATTTCATTTACTTCATCATTACCTCCAATTACTGCAGGTACCATTAATTGAAGAATCCTGTTTTCTTATTCGCCGATTTCCTTCAGTTTTTTGTGTTCAATGGTGCCACTCCTTTCAAAGGACGCCTTTTGGAGTGCGGCTCTTTCCTTTACGTGAAGTCTACGAAAATATAAATTCTTAATAAAATATTTCAAATTCACACAATAGCAATACTTACTTTTGATCCATCCAAAATTTCCTCCATTTACGCCCATCTTTAGCTGCTCCTCCTAAACTATTTGATTTGACCGCAAGTTCAGCCCATTTTTCGGCTTTTGTATGCGCCCCATCAAAAATAATAATTTATATAAAAATATCATTATTAAATATATACTTACTTGTCATTTCCAAAATCAATATTTGATTCCATATAATTTAATATAAACATTTTTGCTCTCACTGGCTTTTTTCGAATTCATTTCAACAACAACCTCACTATTCACTGTCTAAAACGTTGTGAATAAAATAATCATTTTTGTACACTTTTTTGACATTTAAAACTCATTCTTTCGGTTGCGGAATCGCAAATTGCCAGTGTACAGGAATTTTTATGTACACTTTAAAACTCAAGCTTGCGGAATCTGGGCCCTGGTATAATCAAGAATCAACCATTAGAAATAATGGACTTATTCCTACCGAGAAAGTCAATTTTCTTACAGATTCTTACGAAATTTATTTAAAGGAAACCTTCAGATAAAGATCCGCCCTCGAGATTAAATTCCATTATTTAAGAAGCGTTTCTTTAATTATTAAAACTTTGGCTTAAATGAAAAAAAAAAAGAAAATAAGTAAGACTGACTATGCGATACCCTATTCCATTCGTTCAGAGAATTGGTCTTAGGTCCAACTAATTGGGTATAGAAAATAAGCATAAAACAAATTTGAGTGGCATTGTTATTATTTTTTTTTTGCAGCAGATCTGAAATAGTTCATTTGGATCCTACATTTATATGGGGACTAGGTCGAAAAATGGGCCCAACCTGACCATATCTGTGCAATCTAGAATATATTTATGCCCACGTTTTTTCCAATCCGCGAAACGATTGTTTAAGTCAATTTCTGGAGTGAGTGGCCTTTAAAGCGCGTCGCTATTTGGTTTCTGTTTCCTCAATCGATTCAAAAGGGCGTTTCCGGATTGGCTTTTTAAGTTTATTGAATAGCCAAAAGTCATAGGTTGCTAAATCAGGCGACTACGGTATTTGTGGAACGATATGACACAAATTTTGTGCGAATGGTCTCAAAACCCCGAGTTGTCTGTCTATAATTCAAACCTCTTTTTAAGAATATATTCACGCCAACGATGAAAAATACTCAAATTGTTAACAGTGTCCCGGCTAAATTTACACCGTGGTAATCGAATAAAACTGTTAACACTGCCTTGATCTTGATATTGGCTCGATATTTTCGGTATTGATTCACCTTTTGCACGATATTCGTTTGATTGGTCCGATTGGTCGGATTCGTAGCCATAGATCCAAGTCTTATCATTCGTAATTATTCATGGTGGTCAGTAACTATTATTGCAGAGTTATTAATCCGACGCTCTTTTTCGAAAAGATTAAATTTGAAATAAAATCTAGGTTAAAGATAAAATTAATCTTATATTAATCATGGTTTAAATGAAGAACTTGAACTTAAATCTTTTTAGTTAAAAACATCAAATTCTGAGTGAAATCTTTTTTAAACACTTTAGTTTCTAATAATAGCAAATCCTTAATTTGTATAAGAAGCAAAGGTTTGCATGAAACTTAATCGAATATATTGAGGATCTTAAAAGAAGCTCAATTCTAATGTGAGTCTTTCTAAGACTTTTGTAAATTAGGCTCTCTTATGCAAGAAGTCTAGACGAGCCCACATTGTAGTATTAAAGAAGCTGCAAGGATTTGTTTAACCTAATTTTAATCTTAATTTGTTAGAAGTCTAAACGAATCTTAAATACTGACATTAATTCTAAGAGGCTCATAGAACCTTAAAATATTGACTTTAAAATACGGAATTATCTAAGTGGAATATTTCGAACAGCTCAATTTTTAATTGTCTTCTTCGACACTTCTTTGTTTGTGTATTTGCTTATCTTCGAAAATGCTACTGACATCAATCCCATCATTTCTTTTTGCTGGGAAATTTTGTAGAATTTACAAAGTAAAGTACTGTGTACATATTCTACATCAACAAACCGAATTTAATGAACAAAACAATTTATATAAGTATGTCGTTATGTAGGTAGTAAAAAATAATTAATTTTATATAAAAGCAACAAAAATTAATTCAATATACAACAGTCTTCAATTGAGAGTGTCTTGTGATCATCATCTGGAGAGACAAAATAAAAAAAATAAAAAACAATTAGTTTTGTTTATTTCCGTTGTTTTTATATTCAAGCAGCTGAAATCTATAGATCAATATTAACTAAAAAAAAACAATGAAATTTTTAATAAGTTTAATAATTATCGGTATTACCATCGCTTTGGTCAGCGGAGATGTGCGTTATCGCGGTAATGCCGTACATCCAGGTGCTTAAATGAGTGAATTCGCGAAAGAAGTAATTAATTTTTCTTAAATGCAAATTGTATTTGTGTAATTCTAGATTATCCCAATCAATGTTATTATGAAGATCTGAAACAAGCCATACCAAAAAATCAATCATTTACTCCCTTAAATCGTGAAGGTCATTGTGAACGAATATTCTGTCGCTCGGATTATGTTTTAGTTATGGAATAGTGAGTTAAATTTTAGTGACTAATTTGAGACTCATGTTACAAGAGAAGTTTCTAATTATTAAATATTTATTTTTTAGTTGTGGTCGCCACATGTTACAACCCAATGCTACTTGTAGCATTCAATCGGATATGCGTAGACCCTTTCCATACTGCTGTCCTGAGCTTGTATGCCAAAACGAAAGTAATTTCATTTAATTTTGTATGATGTTTTTCCAACCAAAGATTTATATTTTGTTAAGTATTATGTTTAAAATGTTTAATTTTGTTGCTTGTTTAAAAAATAAAAATAATAATTTTAAAAAAAGCAAACAATAAAAATATTTTGAGTATAAAAAGTTCATATTTTTCTGAAAAATTATAAAACGCTTTCAAGCTTTAATTTTGACACAAAAAATAAAATGATTCAAATGTTGAAATATTTTAGAATTTGCCCAAGATTTCAACACAATTTACCCAAGATTTCAGAATTTCTAATGAAGTTCTGGTCCATCTCAATAATCTGAAAGGAATTTAAAGCTTTAACTATGACAAGACAACAATAATTTAAATCATAAAACAGAATTTACCTAGGGATCATGCACCAACTTCATTGGCAATTACAAGGACCTACTTTAACTGCGGTTTAAAAAAAGACTCAGGTACTGATTTAATCGTGCTTTAATCTTAGCTTTGTAGAATCACATATACAGTTTTTAAACGTGAATCAAAAGCAGCTATAAAGTGACTTCTATAGTATTTTAAAGAATTCCAAACACATCACTTCTATTTAGCTCTTGAAGATTATGAAATACTGATATCAATTTAGAGAAAGATTATATTGAAACCAAAAAAGTCGTGGTTTAAAAGAAGATCAAACTTGAACCGAAAAAATCATGCTTCAAAAGAAGATCAAATTTTAATCAAAACAAGTAAGAAAATAATAGTCGTTATACGATACCTCATACTATGCGTAGGTCCAACTATTTGGATATAGAAAATAAGCATAAAACAAATTTGAGTGGCATTGTTTTAATTTTTTTAACTAGGTCGAAGAATGGACCGATCCTAACCATATTTGCTAAAGACATGTAATTTTTGCAAAATCAATTTGAGAGAAATCTGTGGAATATATATTTTTATTTTTTTTTTATAGATTTAAGTAAAGATCGGGAATCAGGTTTATATGGGGGCTGTGCCTAAAAATTGTCCGACTGGGTTTATTTTTGGACAACTCATTAATGTGTGTAATAAATAGACGTAAACCAAATTTGACCGAGATCTGGGTCGTCTGCATGAGGAGTAAGTCTGAACGTACACCGATTTTTAATAATTGCAAAATCGTTCAGACAATGATCGATAAAAGCTTATATAATAAATTCCATCATAAAATTTTCATATTTGCGACTTATAGTTTGATTACAAGGTTTACAAGGACACACAGACGAACAGACGAACAGTCGGACATCGCTAAATCGACTCTGAAAGTGATTCAGAAAGTGTTTCAGTGGTTCAGAGTCGATCGGTACAATAAAAGTTAGATCTAGGTCAAACATTTTTAGTAGTTACAAACATCAACACAAATTTATTACACCCTAGCCACATAGTGGTATAACTTAACTTAATCGTGGTTTAAGTGAAAATCAAATATTAACCTAAAATCTACTAATTAAAGAAATATTAACCTAATATCTAGTAAATTAAAAAACGTAACTTAAACATGGTTAAAAGAAGATCATATATTAACATAAAATCTAGTAAACTCAAAAGCTTAACTTAATCGTGGTTTAGAAACAAATCAAATATTAAACAAAAATTTAGAAAATTACAAAACAACTTAATCGTGACTTAAGCTAAAATCTGGTAAATTCAAAAACTTACTTAATCGTGGTTTAAAAGAAGATCAAATATTAACCTAAAATTTAGATAATTCAAAAACTCTACTTAATCGTGGCTTAAAAGAAGATCAAATATGAAACTAAAATCCACAAAATTCAAAAATTTAAGTTAATCGTGATTTAATAGATCAAATATTAACCAAAAATCTAGAAAATTCAAAAACTTAACTTAGTCGTGGTTTAAAGTGAGATCAAATATTAACCTAAGATTCAACAATTTCAAAAACTTGATTTAAAGAGAGATCAAATATTAACCTAAAATCTAATAATTTCAAAAACTTAACTTAATCGTGGTTTAAAAGAAGATCAAATGTTAACCTAAAGTCTAGTAAACACAAAATCTCTGTCTCTTAAAACATCATATTATTAAATTAAATATTGGTGGCTTGAAACAATAAGTTCTGAAATTAAATACTAAAATAAATAGTATATCCAGGCTCAAACCACTTTTCAATTAATAGGGTTTGAAGGTCCCAATATTATCCTTGAATAAACACTATTTTAATATTTCTCTAATACTTTCCCGCTCTTTCTTTTATTTCAACGCTTTTACGCTAAAATCCAGCTTGTTCATTCTTCCACTCCTGATTTTTAAACAAAAGCCACCGATTAATACCCCAACACAAAAAATAATGAAGTCAAAAAATAAAATTTTCATTTGTTCTAAAAAAAAGAACTTCTTTGGCCGTACATTTAGATCTAAGTTCAAAATTTTATATTTCTTTAAGCCACGAATATTTCATTTAAGAATTTTATACTTTAAGTCTATAAGATTTAAGCCATCTTTAAGCCATTATTGAGACAAATTTTTGAGCTTATCTTAAACTCGGAATTTAGTTGAAAATTTGATCTTTTATATCGCGATTGAGATTCATTTTTTAATTTAGACTTTAGTTGAAAATTTTATATTCTCTTAAGCCAAGATTAAGAAACAATAAGTTCTGAGATTAAATGTTCGTGTTTTAAAAGACGATTAAATTTGAGCTAAAATCTAGGTTTAACATAAAAGTTATTTTCCAACTCTGATACTTAACATTAATAATTTTTAAATCTGTGATATTTTATTTATTTTACATTTATTTTTATTTACATTTTATGTTTTATATTGTGCTTTATGTGTCGTATAAAATCGAATGTATACAATTTATTTGTGTGAAAATTGACGAAAAGCTTATATATTCAATAAATTTAAATCCCTGAAGATGGTGGAAAAATTCCAGCGAAACGTTGGATGAAAAATGGATTGAATTAATATTTTATTTACATCAATAGTGACCTTAAAAGCCTGCATAAAATCTTAATAAATAACAAAAAGAAAGGTCGATCAATAATCAATTTTATGAATAATATTTAAAATTTACCTTAATCGTAGGGTGAATTTCAACTTTAAAAACTTATCTTAATCATCTTAATGGCTAAAGTCATCAAATTCTGAGCCAATATTTTATTGGTTAAAGCAAGATCAAGTTTTTTACTTAAATTTTTGTGGTTCAAAATATCATATTCTTAACTTCGATTTCCTCAAATACTGATCCTAATCGTGGTTTAAATAAATATCAAATACTGAGCTAAATCGTGCTTTAAATAAAGTTCAAATACTAAAATGAGCTCAAATTATAAACTTAAATCTTGGCTTAATATAAACTAAAAATGCTTAAACTTAAATACTTAAATAAGTTAAAATTCTGCTTCAAAAGCAGTAAAATAATGATTTTAATTCGTCGCTAGAAATAAACTTAAATACTGATCTTAATCGAGGTTTTAAAGAATATAGGATTTTGGCTGAAAATAAGCAAAAGTTTTGGTTAAAAAAACACTAAAATAATGAACTCAAATCTTGACTATATAAAAGCATAACTACTGATCTTAATCGTAGTTTAAGAGAAAATAAATCTCTGCTTGAAATGAAACTAATATTATGGACTTAAATTTTAGCTAAATATTTACATGGTATTTAGATATCATACGACTTGGCTAATTATAAACCTTAACACTAATGTTAATCATGGTTTAAATAATGACGAAATTCTTCATTAAAAGAAGCTAATATTTTTAACTTAAATATTTATATTTCAACTTAAATATTGATTTTAATCATGGTTTAAAAGGAGATAAAATGTGGTTTTGAAAAAACTTAAATTCTTAACTTTCATGTCAGCTAAATATAAATTTACCTACATATTAATCTTAATTGTAGTTTAAAAGAAGATGAAATTATGAACTAATTGAAGAAGATTTTATTTTGTTTTGACAGGAACTGAAATTATGATATATTCTTGCCTAAAAATGAACTTAAATACTGATCTTAATCGTGGTTTAAAAAAAGATAAAATTCTGCTCTAAAAGAAGCTCAAAGATCAGAGCAACAGGGTCCTTAAATAAGTGATAAATCTCGCGAAGCTTTTTGATGCTTGAATCCCTAATTTGTGCATCGATAATAACTACAAATGCTATTATTATCTGCTAAAAGTGGATAAAGCTGCTGCAAGTGTTATTGCGTTTTCACTAATATTCTATGAAAAATGTAATTATAAAATTTTTTTTTTATTTACTAAACAATTGGAAAATCTCAGCCATACATCTGATGTTCTCGTACATACTCGTATAAATCAAATAAACAAAATAGACAGATTTTGCTATTTAAACAATTAACACATCTTTACAAATTAAAACAACAAAATAACAAACATACATTCCATTCCTTATTTTATTTTAGTGACGGAAAATGATATATCGCTTTGAAAAGAATAGTTTGTATTTCACTATTTGAGACCACAATTTTCTCCAAAAATACTGTGATCCTTAATCTGGAAAATACTAAAATAAATACTATATTCAGGCTCAAACCACTTTTCAATTAATCGAGTTTGAAGGTCCCAATATTATCCTTGAATAAACACTATTTTAATATTTCTCTAAAACTTTCCCGCTCTTTCTTTCATTTCAACGCTTTTACGCTAAAATCCACCTTGTTCATTCTTCCACTCCTGATTTTTAAACAAAAGCCACCGATTAATACCCCAACACAAAAAATAATGAAGTCAAAAAATAAAATTTTCATATCTTCTAAAAAAAAGAACTTCTTTGGCCACGAATATTTCATTTAAGAATTTTATGCTTTAAGTCTCTAAGATTTAAGCCATCTTTAAGCCATTATTGAGACAAATTTTTGAGCTTATCTTAAACTTGGAATTTAGTTGAAAATTTGATCTTTTATATCGCGATTGAGATACATTTTTGAATTTAGACTTTAGTTGAAAATTTGATATTCTCTTAAGCCAAGATTAAGAAAAGTTTTTAGCTTACCATTTATGTGAAAATTTGATCTTTTAAACAACGATTAAGAAACTTTTTTGCGTTTAGTTGATTTTTTTCTTTCTAAACCACGATTAAGATAAATTATTGAGTATACTGATTATAGTTTAAAATTTGATCTTCTTTTAAACCAAGATTAAGATAACTTTTTGAGTTAACTGATTATAGTTTAACATTTGATCTTATTTTAAACCAAGATTAAGGTAAGTTTTTGAGTTTACGAGATTTTTGGTCAAAATTTGATATTCTTTTAAACCACTGTTAAGTTTAATTTTTGTGTTTAAATAACGATTATTTGGCTTAAATTTTATTTTTTAAACCACGATTAAGATCCATTTTTGTGTTTGAACCACGATTTAAAACAAATATAATCGTACTTTTCACCACGACTAAGATTAATTTTTGTGTTTAAACCACGATTTAAAAAAAATATAATCGTTTTTTAAACCACGATTAAGATCTTTCAAACTACGATTAAGATCTTCTTTCAAACCACGATTAAGATCAATTTTTGTGTTTCAAACACGCTTTAAAAAAAATAGAATCGCATTTTAAACCACGATTAAGATCTGCTTTCAAACCACGATTAAGGTCACTTTTTGCGTTTAAAATGATCGTAGTTTACACCACGATTAAGATTAGTTTTTGTGTTTAAATCACAATTTTTTTAAAAATATAAAAATAGTTTAAACCACGATTAAGATTAATTTTTGTGTTTAAACCACGAATTTTTTAAAATATAAACATAGCTTAAGCTACGATTGAGATTAGTTTTTGTGTTTAAACCACTTTCTTATTTTTGTTTAAATATCATCTTTTAAACCACAATTAAGATTTGTTTTTGTGTTTAAACCACGATTTTTTTTTTTGGTTAAAATTTGATCTTCTTTCCAACCACGATTAATATTTTGTTTAAACCACGATTTTCCGTATAAATTTAATTTTCTCTTAAACCACGAATAAGAAAAGTTTTCAAGTTGATCTTTCAAACCACGATGATAAATTTTTTCCATAAAATATTTTGTTACGGTAATACAGTTTTTTTTTGGGTGAGAAGGGTTATTTAAAATGATGGTTTTTAATTTTGGTGATTTCATAAAATGATTGGTTTTGATTTGGTGATTTCATAAAATGATGACTTAAATACTTACAGAGTTGTTGTTGTTTTCACGTTTATTTTCTGTATTGCAAAATTATGCTTGGTTTGCAAAAAATTATTTTAGCCACAAATAAATACAAAATTAACAAGTAAGAAAATTATAGTCGGTCTAGACCGACTATACGATACCCTATACCATGCGTTTAGAAACCCTATCTCTTAGGCCCAACTAACTGGACATTGAAAATAAGCAAAAACCAAATTTGAGTGGGATTTTTATTAATTTTTTTGGCTGCAGATATGAAAAAGTTCATATCGGATGCTATATGTATAAAGGGACTAGGTCCAAAAATGGACCGATCCTGATCATGTTTGGTAAAGTCTCTTGTATTTTGCAAAAATATGTACAAACAAAATTTGAGAAGAATCAGTGCAATATTTTTGTTTTTTAATAGATTTAAGTGAAGATCGGGAAGCAGCTCTGTATGGGGTCAAAGGGATCATTTTTGGACTACTCATTAGTGGATGTAATGAACGCATACAAACCCAATTTGAGTAAGATCTATATGACAATTTGGATCTTATGGCAATTTATGTCGATTTCATATGGGTAATTTGTATGGGGGCTAGGTCTGAACATGGACCGATTCTCACCAATTTCAACAGCGTTCATCCCATGGCCGATAAAAGCTTATATACCAAATTTCGTCAAAATATATTCATAGTTGCGACCTGCAGTTTGATTACAAGCTTTACATGGGACATTGTAATCATGGGACGGACATTGTTAAATCAACTCAGAAAGTGATTCTGATTCGATCGGTATAATTAAAGATGGGTCTAGGTCAAATATTTTTGGTTGTTACAAACAGCAGCACAAAGTCATTATACCCAAACCACATAGTGGTATAGGGTATAAAAACATGTATACATACACATATACATACATATGTAGATACATATGTATATACATACATATATGTTCATATATTTATTTATAGTTTATAATTTCTCTTTTTGTGTTAATTTTTCGTTTACTCTAATATAAACACACATACATATGTACATACTCATATTCATTTTATTAAAATTACTAGCTGTTTTTACCTGGTTTTGCCCGGGATTCAAAGGCCTTTGACTTGAAAAATGGTTCACTATGCTTACCAGGCGCTGAGTACTTAGTCCCCAATAAACAAATTCCCAAAAAAAAGAACTTCCTCCCCAAAAATTTGTATGGGATTGTGGAATTTGTTCATGGTGAAAAAATTCCCCAATGTTTACGTCTTTTGGGGAGTAAATTTATTTTTTATATCAATTTAAAATTTTTAGATTTTTTTATTTAAAAGTTTTTTTTTTAAGACGCTACAGCAAAAATGGTACAAAAATAATCTGCGAAGCCGCTTTAAGTTTTTTTTTTTAGTTTATTTATTTTGTAAAGATCAAATATAACGGAATCGTTTGCAAATTAAAGAAATCAAAACGTTCAAAAATTGAATTACTTCATTCAATAAGTGATCATCATTGAGCAGAGGCGTCAAATTTATAGAAGTTTAAAAAATGGAAAATGAATGCGATGTTTAAAATTATGCCGTAAGGTTGCTTTAAAACCTGCTTATAGTATATGTATAGTAATTATTGAACATACTTACATACAATTTATCATAAGACTTTTCACTGAGCTGTGTTCCGCGAGCGAGTCGCACCGCGTTCGCATGTTTGGCAGCCACACCCATGCCAAAATATATTTTTCAGATCATTCCGATATTTCTAAGCTCAAGGAATATATATAATGAGGATGTGCAAAACGATAATGGAACGGTTAAACCAAAAGTATGTATTTATTGCAACACTGTTCATGAATAAAAAGAGAAATGTATCTATACATTTTCATTCTTTTATTCACCAATAATTATACCCTATACCACTATGTGGTTTGGGTATAATGACTTTGTGCTGCTGTTTGTAACAACCAAAAATATTTGACCTAGACCCATCTTTAATTATACCGATCGAATCAGAATCACTTTCTGAGTTGATTTAACAATGTCCGTCCGTCCGTCCGTCCGTCCGTCCGTCCGTCTGTGTGTCCATGTAAACCTTGTAATCAAACTGCAGGTCGCAAATATGAATATATTTTGATGAAATTTGGTATATAAGCTTTTATCGGCCATGGGATGAACGCTGTTGAAATTGGTGAGAATCGGTCCATGTTCAGACCTAGCCCCCATACAAATTACCCATATGAAATTGACATAAATTGCCATAAGATCCAAATTGTCATATAGATCTTACTCAAATTGGGTTTGTATGCGTTCATTACATCCATTAATGAGTAGTCCAAAAATGGTCCCTTTGACCCCATATAGAGCTGCTTCCCGATCTTCACTTAAATCTATTAAAAAACAAAAATATTGCACTGATTCTTCTCAAATTTTGTTTATATATATTTTTGCAAAATACAAGAGACTTTACCAAACATGATCAGGATCGGTCCATTTTTGGACCTAGTCCCTATATAGATATAGCATCCGATATGAACTTTTTCATATCTGCAGCCAAAAAAATTAATAAAAATCCCACTCAAATTTGGTTTTTGCTTATTTTCTATGTCCAGTTAGTTGGGCCTAAGAGATAGGGTTTCTAAACGCATGGTATAGGGTATCATATAGTCGGTCTAGACCGACTATAATTTTCTTACTTGTGTTGAAAATGTAATATTGGAAAAAAAAAATATTTATAGAATTTTACATGATATTAAATAAATAAATGATTATTTTTATTAGTTGTTATTTATATGTTAAGAAGTAATTGTTTTCAATATGTTTGAAGAAAAATAAAAACAGAAAATATGAGTAAAAAAAGAATTCAATAGGAAATTAAATATATAATGATTATTTTTATACCCTATACCACTATGTGGTTTGGGTATAATGACTTTGTGCTGCTGTTTGTAACAACCAAAAATATTTGACCTACACCCATCTTTAATTATACCGATCGAATCAGAATCACTATCTGATTCGATTTAACGATGTCCGTCCGTCCGTCCGTCCGTCCGTCCGTCTGTGTGTCCATGTAAAGCTTGTAATCAAACTGCAGGTCGCAAATATGAATATATTTTGACGAAATTTGGTATTTGATCTTATATCGGCCATGGGATGAACGCTATAGAAATGGTGAGAATCGGTCCATGTTCAGACCTAGCCCCCATACAAATGACCCCTATGAAATCAACATATATTGCCATAAGATCCAAATTATCATACAAATCTAAGTCAAATTGGGTTTGTATGTATATATTACATCCATTAATCAGTAGTCCAAAAATGATCCCTATTGGACAACTCTTAGTCATAGGCCCCATATAGAGCTGCTTCCCGATCACTTAAATCTATCAAAAAACAAAAATATTGCACTGATTCTTCTCAAATTTTGTTTGTATATGCTTTTGCAAAATATAAGAGACTTTACCAAACATGGTCAGGATCGGTCCATTTTTGGGCCTAGTCCCCATATAGATATAGCATCCGATATGAACTTTTTCATATCTGCAGCCGAAAAAATTAATAAAAATCCCACTCAAATTTGGTTTATGCTTATTTTCTATATCCAGTTAGTTGGACCTGAGAGATAGGGTCTCTAAACGCATGGTATAGGGTATCGTATAGTCGGTCTAGACCGACTATAATTTTCTTACTTGTTATTAGTTCTTATTGATATGTTAAGAATTTATTGTTTTCAATATGGTTGAAGAAAAATAAAAAGAAAATATGATTAAAAAAAAATGCAATATTTCTTTTTCGCTGGAATTCGAACATAAGCGGAGAGGATCAAGAGCCAGCGCACTACGCACTCGGTCACCAATATGTTGCTCGGCAGTTTTGCCGGATCTTTAGTTAAAACATTTTTGTTGATTTTTTATTAAATATATGTACATAAATGATTCTTTAGTTAAACAAAACCATAGGTAGAACGTTCAACAGAGAATATTGTTGTGGGAACGTTGTGGTGAGAACGTTGATACATTTAAAATTTCATCCCAACAAACGATGCCAGTAGTAAAATGCAAATGAAATGTAGAAAAAGTTATTCATACAAACTGTTTTTACATTATTTTGCTTTGTTGGGATATTTTGCATAGAGTAACAGATAACAAAATCGACCTTTTTCGGCAAGCAGTGAATTTAATTGAGAAATGAAAACTACAATCCATACAGTCCTAACCACTTGAATAGCACACCTAAATGTATATATATTAAAAGCTTAAAGCATGCGCTATTTAAGTGGACAGGATTGTATATTTATATCATTTCTACCACCGTGTAACATTTCTATAATTACAATATTAATATGTTTTTTGAATGAAAAAAAGAAACATTGTTATATTTTTTGATTTTGTACAAAATTGAAATTATTCATTTGTTTTTATTATGTACCTAATGATATGCATGAAATTTTCACAATTATTATAAAATTATTTTCACTATAATTAACTATATAAATTTGAAGAAGAAATTTTTTTTTTGTTGTTACATTTTATAAACATTTAAAGAATATATGTATGATATTTTTGAAATTTATAAATGAATATTTGAAGGCAATATGAAATGTTATTATAATATTATAATATATACATATATTTTTTATAAATAAGTATATAATTTAACTTTGTAATTAACAGAGTTCAGAAAAAAACACACACTGAATAAAAAACTCGTACATATATGTAAACAAACATAATTTAGACCAACACACACATATTTTTAGCTTCATATCAATTATGTGCGTTTCTAAATTTTCTACGGTGCCCAACACAATCATGACAGTGTTCGTTTTAATATTCCGTTATTTACACGAACATTTTTGTATCACGTACCTTTTGTTTCGATCACACATTAACCACACATATTGGAGTGTTGCTTTATTTGAAGTTCGTGTTCTGGTACATGTACTGAAAAAAAAAACAGAACATGTACAATAAACAGGTTCGAGTTCAGTTATATTTTAAGTCGAGTTGTGGCTCGTGTACTAAGAAAAAACAGAACATGTACAATAAACAGGTTCGAGTTCAGTTATATTTTAAGTCGTGTTCTGGCTCGTGTACTAAGAAAAAATAGAACATGTACAATAAACAGGTTCGAGTTCAGTTATATTTTAAATTCGTGTTCTGGTTCTTGTACTACGAAAAATTGAAACATCAATTCGCGATCTGATACACCCCGATAAAAACGACAACAATTGTTTCAACCAAATTTATTAAAATTTTATTGACCCTTTTTTATGACTTACGCTGCAAATTGTTTACAATTGTCAAATATTTTAAAATTTTATTGGCCATTTTTTGTGATTTACGTAGAAATTATTTACAATTGTTTTTATTGACTAGTTTTTATTTTAATAAAAGATGGTAATAAAATACTTAAGCACAAAAACTGCACACTGCACTTAAATCTTTCTTGCAGGTTTCAATCAGACGTGTAAATTTTTTCGTTTCGCTATTGAAAGTTGCGTATTTTTTATACCAAAACTTATTTCTGTTATTGCTTTCAAATTGTTTTAATTTTCACAAAATATTTGCAATTTACACAATAACACAGTACACTTATAGATCACGATCTAATGAAAACTGAACCACTTTTAATGAATAAATGACGCACGCACTCGCTATTTATTGCAAAATCAATTGCGTGAAATTGTAACGTAAGTGATAACAAGTAAGAAAATTATAGTCGGTCTAGACCGACTATACGATACCCTATACCATGCGTTTAGAGACCCTATCTCTCAGGCCCAACTAACTGGATATAGAAAATAAGCATAAACCAAATTTGAGTGGGATTTTTATTAATTTTTTCGGCTGCAGATATGAAAAAGTTCATATCGGATGCTATATCTATATGGGGACTAGGCCCAAAAATGGACCGATCCTGACCATGTTTGGTAAAGTCTCTTATATTTTGCAAAAACATATACAAACAAAATTTGAGAAGAATCAGTGCAATATTTTTGTTTTTTGATAGATTTAAGTGTTCGGGAAGCAGCTCTATATGGGGCCTATGACTAAGAGTTGTCCAATAGGGATCATTTTTGGACTACTGATTAATGGATGTAATATATACATACAAACCCAATTTGACTTAGATTTGTATGATAATTTGGATCTTATGGCAATATATGTTGATTTCATAGGGGTCATTTGTATGGGGGCTAGGTCTGAACATGGACCGATTCTCACCAATTTCTATAGCGTTCATCCCATGGCCGATATAAGATCAAATACCAAATTTCGTCAAAATATATTCATATTTGCGACCTGCAGTTTGATTACAAGCTTTACATGGACACACAGACGGACGGACGGACGGACGGACGGACGGACGGACGGACATCGTTAAATCGAATCAGATAGTGATTCTGATTCGATCGGTATAATTAAAGATGGGTGTAGGTCAAATATTTTTGGTTGTTACAAACAGCAGCACAAAGTCATTATACCCAAACCACATAGTGGTATAGGGTATAAAAATAATCATTATATATTTAATTTCCTATTGAATTCTTTTTTTACTCATATTTTCTTTTTTTATTTTTCTTCAAACATATTGAAAACAATTACTTCTTAACATATAAATAACAACTAATAAAAATAATCATTTATTTATTTAATATCATGTAAAATTCTATAAATATTTTTTTTTTCCAATATTACATTTTCAACACAAGTAAGAAAATTATAGTCGGTCTAGACCGACTATATGATACCCTATACCATGCGTTTAGAAACCCTATCTCTTAGGCCCAACTAACTGGACATAGAAAATAAGCAAAAACCAAATTTGAGTGGGATTTTTATTAATTTTTTTGGCTGCAGATATGAAAAAGTTCATATTGGATGCTATATCTATCTAGGTCCAAAAATGGACCGATCCTGATCATGTTTGGTAAAGTCTCTTGTATTTTGCAAAAATATATATAAACAAAATTTGAGAAGAATCAGTGCAATATTTTTGTTTTTTAATAGATTTAAGTGAAGATCGGGAAGCAGCTCTATATGGGGTCAAAGGGACCATTTTTGGACTACTCATTAATGGATGTAATGAACGCATACAAACCCAATTTGAGTAAGATCTATATGACAATTTGGATCTTATGGCAATTTATGTCAATTTCATATGGGTAATTTGTATGGGGGCTAGGTCTGAACATGGACCGATTCTCACCAATTTCAATAGCGTTCATCCCATGGCCGATAAAAGCTTATATACCAAATTTCATCAAAATATATTCATATTTGCGACCTGCAGTTTGATTACAAGGTTTACATGGACACACAGACGGACGGACGGACGGACGGACGGACGGACGGACGGACGGACGGACGGACATTGTTAAATCAACTCAGAAAGTGATTCTGATTCGATCGGTATAATTAAAGATGGGTCTAGGTCAAATATTTTTGGTTGTTACAAACAGCAGCACAAAGTCATTATACCCAAACCACATAGTGGTATAGGGTATAAAAAAGGGACAAAAAAAATATGAAAATATTTTTTTGGATTTTTTATTGACACTCATTGTGTTTTTATGCAAAAAATCCCAAAAAATCATTGAGAAAAGGATTGTGCATTGACACTAATTGGTTCGCAAATTAAGGGTGGGTGATTGTGTTTTTTATGATGCAAAATTTGTTTGTGTCTAAAGTTATTTGTTACCAAAAAAAAAAATGTTTGCAAAAGATCCTAACAACCAACAAGTGTGTCTTTTATGCCGCAAAATTGGGTTTTTCGTCTATGACACTAATTGGTTGCGAAAATAGGGGTGGGTAATGCAAAAAAACCTAACAACCAACAAGTGTAACTTTTATGATGCTAAATAGTTTTTGTGTCTTAAGTATTTTATTACCATATTTTATTAAAATAAAAACCAGTCAATAAAAACAATTGTAAATAATTTCAACGTAAATCACAAAAAAATGGCCAATAAAATTTTAAAATATTTGACAATTGTAAACAATTTGCAACGTAAGTCATAAAAAAAGGTCAATAAAATTTTAATAAATTTGGTTGAAACAATTGTTGTCGTTTTTATCGGGGTGTATCAGATCGCGAATTGATGTTTCAATTTTTCGTAGTACAAGAACCAGAACACGAATTTAAAATATAACTGAACTCGAACCTGTTTATTGTACATGTTCTATTTTTTCTTAGTACACGAGCCAGAACACGACTTAAAATATAACTGAACTCGAACCTGTTTATTGTACATGTTCTATTTTTTCTTAGTACACGTACCATAACACGAACTTCAAATAAAGCAACACTCCAATATGTGTGGTTTATGTGTGATCGAAACAAAAAGTACGTGATACAAAAATGTTCGTGTAAATAACGAAATATTAAAACGAACACAGTCATGATTGTGTTGGGCACCGTAGAAAATTTAGAAACGCACATAATTGATATGAAAATAAGGATATGTGTTGGCTGCTTTTGAACAGAACATTGTGTGTTTCATGTGTGTATTTTCTGAACCTTGGTAATTAATATAAAACATTTGAATATACATATACATATGTATTGTGAATATATTTGATGGATGTAATGAAGAAAGGAATTTATATTATATATATACATATATATGTATATAAATATGAAATTTACTGATGTAAATTTTTAAATTTAATAATATTTTATTTTTTTTAGTTACACATCTAATTTAAATATATATATAGCCGATATATTTAATAGCTGCAATGAAAAAATGAAATGATTTTATATTATATATATTGTATATAAGTTAATTGTTACTTACCTATATTGTTTAGAAAATTGAAATGTGTTACTATTTGCATTTAATATGTAAATACATATTAATGAAATATCTAATTTAAATATATATATATGCAATGTATTTAATAGCTGTAATGAAAAAATGAAATGATTTTATATTATATATTGTTTATAAGTATCTATATACATATGTTAATTGTTAATTACCTATGTATATTGGTTTGAACATTTACATGTAGATGTTTGGAATTATTCAAATTACGTACTTAATCCCAAAAAAAAGCGAAACAGCTAATTGAGAAATGTAGATGCAATTGGGAACAAAAGTATGCAATGGAACAAAGTTTTAACTCCAAAAAAAATAGCAGACTTACAACGAGAAATAAGTAAACTAAATGAAGAAATTGCTGCACTCAGGCAAAAGTTGGATAAAAAACATAAAGATAAAATAATCCGTAGTGTTAAAGCAAGTAAGGAAAGCATATGCTTTGCAAAAATGATCGTGTCTGGAAAGCGAGCATATACAGAGGAAGAGAAAAACATTTCGCAAGATGTTGACTACATTTCGACAAAGGCATATTCTTTTATGAAAAATGCTCTTAACTTTCAACTTCCCTCAAAAAGTTCCTTAAGAAATTGGCGCCCCATTATGTACGTTAAGGCAGGCATTGATGACAACGTCATTGCGAACCTTGCCAAGATGACAGAGTGCTTGCTGGACGATGTGTAACTAAAAAATTATATATTATTAAATTTAAAAAATTACATCAGCAAATTTCATATTTATATACATATATATGTATATATATATAATATAAATTCCTTTCTTCATTACATCCATTAAATATATTCACAATACATATGTACATATGTGTATATTCAAATGCTATATATTAATTACAAACTTAACTTATATACTTATTTATAAAAAATATATGTATATATTATAATATTATAATAACATTTCATATTGCCTTCAAATATTCATTTATAAATTTCAAAAATATCATATATTCTTTAAATATTTATAAAATGTAACAACAAAAAAAAAATTTCTTCTTTAAATTTATATAGTTAATTATAGTGAAAATACTTTTATAATAATTGTGAAAATTTCATGCATATCATTAGGTACATAATAAAAACAAATGAATAATTTCAATTTTGTACAAAATCAAAAAATATAACAATGTTTCTTTTTTTCATTCAAAAAACATATTAATATTGTAATTGTAGAAATGTTACACGGTGGTAGAAATGATATAAATATACAATCCTGTCCACTTAAATAGCGCATGCTTTAAGCTTTTAATATATATACATTTAGGTGTGCTATTCAAGTGGTTAAATGTTCGTGTAAATAACGAAATATTAAAACGAACACAGTCATGATTGTGTTGGGCACCGTAGAAAATTTAGAAACGCACATAATTGATATGAAAATAAAGATATGTGTTGGCTGCTTTTGAACAGAACATTGTGTGTTTCACGTGTGTATTTTCTGAACCTTGGTATTAATATAAAACATTTGAATATACATATACATATGTATTGTGAATATATTTGATGGATGTAATGAAGAAAGGAAGTGGTCAAGTGGTTAGGACTGTACATGGATTGTAGTTTTCATTTCTCAATTAAATTCACTGCTTGCCGAAATAAGGTCGATTTTGTTATCTGTTACTACATGCAAAATATCCCAACAAAGCAAAATAATGTAAAAACAGTTTGTATGAATAACTTTTTCTACATTTCATTTGCATTTTACTACTGGCATCGTTTGTTGGGATGAAATTTTAAACGTATCAACGTTCTCACCACAACGTTCCCACAACAATATTCTCTGTTGAACGTTCTACTTATGGTTTTGTTTAACTAAAGAATCATTTATGTACATATATTTAATAAAAAATCAACAAAAATGTTTTAACTAAAGTTCCGGCAAAACTGCCGAGCGTAGTGCGGCTTATGTTCGAATTCCAGTGAAAAAGAAATATTGAATTTTTTTTTAATCATATTTTCTTTTTATTTTTCTTCAACCATATTGAAAACAATAAATTCTTAACATATCAATAAGAACTAATAAAAATAATCATTTATATATTTAATTTCCTATTGAATTCTTTTTTTTCTCATATTTTCTTTTCTTATTTTTCTTCAAACATATTGAAAATCAAAATTAAAAAATAATCATTTATTTATTTAATTTCATGTAAAATTCTATAAATATTTTTTTTTCCAATATTACATTTTCAACATTATTGGTGAATAAAAGAAAGAAAAATGTATAGATACATTTCTCTTTTTATTCATTAACAATGTTGCAATAAATACATACTTTTGGTTTAACCGTTCCATTATCGTTTTGCACATCCTCATTTTTTTTTTTGACAATTCCAAAATTAAATTAAAATGCTGGACGATAAACAAACATGACAGTTCTACACGACAACAAGGGCACCGATGGATCTAAATTGTACCAATGTGGACATTTTGGTACACTCAATTCAAATTGTTCTTAAGAGCTTCTAACTTAGAATCGGAATCAGATCAGCGCAAAGTGGCATTGCTATTGCACCATCTGGGTGCTGGTTCACTAGAAATTTTTAATTCCTTTAATGAGGATGTGGACAAAATTACATATAACACGTTGGTTATTAAACTGGAATCGGTTTTTATACACATGTTCTTCACCTGCAAACAGAATCAATATGCAATATGCAGAATCACCTGCAAACCATAGATCAATATGTGACAACCTTACAAAACTTGAGTTTGAATTGTGATTTCGGTAATATTCGTGAAGATCTGGTAAGAGACATATTTACATGTAATTTGTCACCTCTAATGGGAGGTATTCGGGAAAGATTATTGGCTGAAGGCGGTATCGCTTTAAGTAAAGCTGTTAATATTGCAAAAACCATAGCAATAGCAAAAGAAAACGCATCAAAATTGGAAGAAATTCAAGAAGTCGAACCGGTAATAAATGCAATTAAGAAAATGAATTTTAAGGCTGGAAACAACAATAAACAACAAAATAATTGTGGTCGATGTGGTCAAGTCCATAAATATCGGTGTCCTGCTGAAAATGTGAGATGTTACGATTGCGGTAGAGCATGCCATTTTGCAAAAATGTGTTTCGTTAAAAAAAAGTTTTTCAAACACGTGTATGCTAATAAAAATGGCGACAATGATGAAGAAGAAGACAGAGAACGTGACGAAGAAGAAGCAGACCTGTTCATAGGCACTCTCAGAAAAACCACAACAATATCACCTAAGTGGAACATCGAGGTAATGTTTAACGGCAAAAAATTGTTGTGTCAAATAGACAATGGAGCGCAGGCTAACATATTATCATCTCAAACAGCAAAGCTGTTAAGTCTTTTAAATATTATAAATAAAACTAATGTTAATATTTTTACATTCAGTGGTGAAAAAATACCGATTTTGGGTACTGTAAATTTAAAAGTAATTTATGAAAAGAAAATTTTTATTTTACAATTTTTCGTTGCAAACATTGAATGTAAAAATATCATTGGGCTTGAATCAGCTATAAAAATGAATTTAATCAGTGAATAATATTATTGAAAAATATTCAATTGTTTTTAGAGGACTTGGTCTTTTACATGGTAAATGTAGTTTAAAAGTAAAAGAGGATGTTGTCCCTGTCGTAGATCCTCCTCGGAAAATTCCTTTCAAACTATATGAGGGGCTTAAAACTGAACTGGACAGAATGGTCGATTTAGACGTTGTTAAAAAAGTCACTGAACCAACAGAGTGGGTAAGTTCCATTGTTCTGGTCACAAAACCCAATGGAAGTTTACGTTTATGTTTAGATCCAAGAAATTTAAATAAAGCTCTATTGAGGCCTCACTTTCAATTTCCAAATATTGAGGACTATAAGGCAAGACTAAATGGGTCTAAATATTTTACTTCTTTGGACGCTAACAGTGGGTTCTGGATGATAGCCTTAGATGAACAGTCTTCTAAACTGTGTACTTTTAACACCCCGTTTGGTCGTTATAGGTTTGTAAGGTTAACGTTTGGTATTGGCTCCAGAAATTTTTCATGCTGAAATGATTAAATTATTTGGTGACATTCCGGGGTTGATCATTTATATTGACGTTTTTTTAGTGTACTCCGCTTCTGTGGAGGAGCACGTGAGAATTTTGGAGATGCTATTTCAGAGGGCAATGGAAGTAGGATTGCGATTTAATAAATCTAAATGTAAAATTTTACAAACCGAGGTTAAATTTTTGGGTCATGTTTTTGGCCAGTCTGGAATTAAGCCTGATCAAGAGAAGATTAAGTCTATCATTAATGTGCCCAAACCTGGAAATGTTAAGGAACTACAGAGATTTCTGGGAGTGGTGAATTATTTGGGTCCTTTTATAGAGAACTTGGCCGTAAAAAATAAGAATCTGAGGGAACTTTTGAAAAACGACATTCAATGGCATTGGTCATCAATGCATGAAAAGGAATTTGAAAATCTTAAGAATGAGATAACTAAATTCCCTGTATTAACATATTTTGATCCGAAAAAAAAGTAAGCGCTATCGGTAGATGCACCCTATAGCGTATGCATCAGTTCCACTTACGGAGACTCAGACAAACTATGCTCAAATAGAAAAGGAGTTATTTGCGATACTTTTTGGGTGTAAGAAGTTTCGCCAGTTCGTATATGGTTCGAAAATATATGTCGAAACTGACCATAAACTTTTAGTTAGTCTGTTTAATAAACCACTTTATAAGATTCCAGCTAGACTTCAACGGTTTATGCTTCGGTTACAGTGTTATAATCTTTCAGTTGAATACAAGCCGCGGAAATATTTACAAATTGCGGATACATCGTCCAGAGCTCCTTTACGGGATACTGCTCTAACGGAAATGGATGGGGAAACTTCTCTAAATTGTAATTTTGTGCCATCTCATTTGGATGTACCGTTTTCGAATATTGAAGTTCTAAGAGAACATACTACACGCGACACAGTTTTCGTCAAAATAGCTGAATATGTTAAGAATGGGTGGCCCAGATACAAAAGAGACGTTGAACTGGATGTAATGCCTTATTTTTAAATTAGAAATGAAATTTCTAATTTGAATGATATTTTGATGAAAGATAATCAAATATTAGTTCCAATGTTATTACGGAAAGGAATTTTGGAGAAAATTCATGAGGGTCATATGGGAATAGAGAGATTCAGGAATTTGGCTCGACAGTCTATTTACCGGCCAAATATCAACAATGATATTGATATTTTGGTTTCAAACTGTGAAATATGTATGCGACATCAAAATTCCAACTCAATATCTGAAATTATACCTCATGAAATTTTTGATATTCCGTGGTATAAACTTGGATGTGATCTATTTGAGTTCAATAAGAAAATGTATCTTCTTATTGTAGATTATTATTCAAAGTATGTTGAAATTGAAATGCTTAATGTGGGATATAATAGTGCTCAGGTAATTTTAAAACTAAAATCCATTTTTTCTAGACACGGTATTCCGTATATTTTGATTACGGATAATGGTCCTCCATATAATTCTAAGGAGTTTGGGGAATTTTGTGAGAATTGGGGAATTAAACATGACACATCAAGTCCATATTTACCTAGGTCTAATGGTTTGGCCGAACGTTCTGTTCAAACGATTAAGAGAATATTATTGAAGTCGCAGGAAAGTCATTCGGATCCTTACGTAGCACTACTTCATTACAGGACAACACCCAAGGGTAATTTGCCAAGTCCGGCCGAACTTCTAATGCCACGAAATTTGAGAACAAAAATTCCTTCCATTGTCAATAACTTTGAACCAAAAGTTATTAATGCTAAGGACTATAAGGTAAAATTAAATTCAAATATTCGTAAATATTCAAATTATTACAATAGGAAAACGCGAAAACAAAAACCTGTTCATCAAGGGGATAATGTAATGTTTAAGAAAACATCCACAAGTTGTTGGTTTCCGGGACACATTATAGAACATTTAAGGAACCAAGATCCTTCATAATAAAAGATTCCAATGGTACTCTGTACAGGAGAAACCAAGAGTTCATTAGAAAAACACCAGAAAATAAAACACCTGAAGAATATTTTGAAGAATCAGGTGAAGCTGTTCAACAAAATGTTGAAATGGCAACACAAATTAAAGAAGAAAAGTTTAAAGGATATGTAACGAAAATGGGTAGAAAGGTAAAACAACCCGATAGACTAAATTTATTAAGTAAAAAAATTAACAATTATTATGTAAACACATCTCAAAAAATCTAGTCACATAAATATTATTGTAGAACTGGAATTAATTCTGAATATATTATAAACATTATATTTATATTGTATTGCATTATTAAAATATTATATTCATTATTCTATAATTAATAATTGTAGCTAAAAAAAAAGGAAGATGTTGTAGTAGTAAGCACCTAGCCCATAGTGTCATCGTTATAACTTATAGTTGGTAACTCATATGTTATTATTCCATATCATCTGGTCGCATTACTTGTACTAAGCTTCGTTAAAGGTGCTATTACACGAAATGTTTTTTACATATGTACTGTCACTTTTTTTATCCATATGAAATTCCTCATGTCTGTCAAAATTGTCTTTTACATACGATTCATAATTTTTGCTATCACACGTGCATATGCATTTCCGTATGACATAACCTCTAAATGTAAACAACAGCTGATTTAATTTGTGAATTTAAAAAAATTTATTGTTAAAAAAAGGTTATATATTTTTTTATTGTTAAATAATACTAAACAATTTATTTTTCTTTCAATATTAATCTTTAAAATTTACTCTGTTTTTCTTTCGCCACAAGCAGTGTTGTATTTTCATATATTTGTCATTCAAAAATAGAACCTGTTCTAATTGAAAAATGTACATGTGACTTTCCTCATGTATTGTACAAAAACAATGTTTCATATGTATCACACGATGTGTACAACTTTTGTTGTGGGAAAATTTGACAGTACATATGTAAAAAACACGTAATGTAATAGCACCTTAACTTAACTTAACTTAATAAATACACATCGGAATGTTGGCATTCTGATTTTCATACAACAGATAACCCAAAAAACCCTTTAGTTTGTTTTCGAAACCATATTTTCGTTTGCTTTTGGGGTATCTTTTCAAATTCAGGTACTTTTTGAAATAGGATTTGAGTAACTGAATAACTCGTTCCTTTGTTACGATTGGAATCGAAGTTTCGTCCAAATATTACCAATCTTTTCAAAAACAATCGCATATATATTTGAATTTGATGGATCTTTTCCATTATACTTCAATTTCATGTTATACTTGATAAATAAAATATATTTAATTACGTCTTTATAGTTGGTAGCTGCCGATCATTAAGTTCCTTATATGGTTCCAATATAATACAAGTTGTCTCACTACGCCTTGAACTCATTTTTTTAAAATCACAAATACCGCTCTTAATACTGTAACTATCGGAACTGACTTATGTATTATAAATTAGTTTAGATTTTGTTTTTTAAGTTTTCTTTTTTGGGGAAAAACAAATTTACGTATTTTGGTATTAATAAATATAATAAGTGATTTTGAAGTGTTGCCAGATTTTTTATTTTTTTATTTCATATTCAAGGGTTTCCATATTTTTTGGAGTAAGCTGTATCTATAAAAGGAACTTAAAAACTGGTTCGTAATAAACAAGAGTTCGCTATAACCGTAATAATGGGTATATAATTTGAAAGTGAATATCTTGGGTCCGGAAAAAAAATTTTTACCTGATGTGATGTTTGGCTGCTAACGTTTAGATGAATAAAACTTATTTATTATTTTCAATTGAAAATGCAGGTAGTTGTTCTTTTTTGAAGTCTTAAAAATGACTATCCCTTTATTTAACCTTCTTATTTAACATTCTCATATATTTATTTTACATTCATATGGTTGAGTAGAATTTACTCAATACTTAATACTAATAATATATGTTTATGTTTTGTGGTGATTTTGAGTGTTTTTCTCTTTCGTCAAATAGTCAGTTCGTCAAAATCATTCATACACAATTTGGTGTAATGTTACACAAATAAGCCACGATTTTTTTTTATAAAAAATTCGTTAGAACCGGTGTACGTTATAAATTAACTTCACGGTGTCTAGCAAATTCGTAGTCGCCGGTAAAGTGTTGTTGTTATATATAGTCGTGGCATATTTAGTTTAGGTGTCGAAATTAAGGATAGCGAAATATAGGGAAATCTAAAAAAAAAATTATCGAGACAGCCTGATGTACATATGTATGTATGTTTCTATTAGAGTAAACGAAAAATTAACACAAAAAGAAAAATTATGAACTATAAATAAATATATAAAATATAATTTTGTAATACAGAAAATAAAAATGAATACAACAACAACTCTATATGTTTTTTAAGTCATCATTATATGAAACCACCAAAATCAAAAACCATCATTTTAAAAAACCCTGCTCCTCCAAAAAGCTCCAACACCCGCATAAATATACTACTGTACGAAAAAACAAACAAGAATTTTTTTTGTGAATCATCACAACAAAGACAATTGGTCACTATATTGAAAATCAAAAATTCATAATTTTATAAAACCACCAAAACAAAAGTCATCATTTTATGAAACCACCAAATCAAAACCCGCATAAATATACTACTTCGGTTGATTGGTTTGAAAGCTTGTAAAAGTGCATGTTAGCTTAAAAATTATGAACTATTTTTGAAATATTTGTCTAATAATTTTACTGACATAAAAATAAACTTAATGTCAAGTACTTTGATAACACTTGCTGCTATATGCTTACATGTTCGTTCGATCAAGATTATATGTGTACTTACTGGGTTTCCCCATCTTTATTTCGAAGAACAACAATTATCGCCTCCCTCTTCGAATCGCCATTTTAAAGACAGCTAATGATTTTATAATTTAAAAGTCATGACTGACATTATTAATCAATTAATTTTTATAATTAAATTGTTAAGCTCTCTGTAACATTGTAATCGTCTGCTTGTTTTATAACTTACAAAATCATGGCTGACATCATTAATTAAACGATTTATATGTAAATAATTAAAGTTATGGCCTTGCTGCCAGGGCTGGCTCCATGGATGTGCGAACGGTGCCACCGCCTAGGGCGGCAGATTTAAGGGGGCGGCAAATTTTGATGCAGGAACTCTAAAGATACTAAATGCAGAAACCTTGCATTGGAGAAGTGTAATGCCATAATACAATTTTTAGCTCAGCAGTATCTTCCCCCAAGAGGTCTGATAATCTCTTTCAACATAATAATGGGAAGTTTTTTAAGATGGTTGAAGATTTGATTCAGTTTTACAGGAACATGTAAGAAGAACAACTAACTGGTGGAGAAAACATCAACTTACGAAACAACATTCAGAACGAAATTATCCAAATCCTTCAATACCAAATTTAAAAGAAAATTTTGTATTACAGCAACATTTTGGATTGCACTCCGGACATTTCTGTTTTGTTCATTTAGGTAATGCTGCTCAAGATGTAAAAATAAGTGAATATTTTCTTGGTTTTGTGCCCATATTAGAAACAACTGGCTAATGGCTGACAGAAGTTATATTACTACAACTTCAGGAAATGGGAATACCCATTTAAGATATGAGAGGTCAAAAATACGACAACGGTTCGAAAATGAGGGGAAAATATAGGAGTTCAAAAAGAATTTTGGCCATTAATCCTAGAATATATTACGTCCAATGTAGTAGCCACTTCCTCAACTTAGTTTTAAATGACACTCCCAAGGCTTCTCGATTTGCACTTCCCTTCTTTAGTTTGGTGACTAAAATTTTTAATTTTATTAAAATTTATGGCCTAAAATTAAAATTTTTAACTTCATCTTTGCTTCATAAGAGCATTTTTCCTGTTAAAGAAGATAGTTATGAGAAATAAATTTTTGCAGTACATAGAAATGTGTACTGTGAATTAATTTATGGAAAAAAGTCAATTTTGGAAAATTTTGAGTTGTGACTCTTTTGTATTTAAGGTGCGATATGGTAAGATATATTACTTCACACAAAAGATATTTTCATGTCTGTGAGAAACGATTTAAAATTTCAAGGGTATTTAGTAGACGCCAAGGATCTTGCTTCTAAATTAGATATGGAAAACCCCAACATTGGTGCCACTGTAGAAAACAGACAAGAAGGAGACAAATTAAGGCCCAATTTGATTATGAAAGAAGAGATGAATCTATAGACGACCCAGAAATGCGGTACAAAGTTGATTTTTACTACAGAATTTTAGACACCACCATTAGTGTGTTAAGTGTAAAATTTAAACATATTAAAAGCCGTAGTGAACTTTTTGGTGTTCTATATGATGTAAGCAAAATCAAAGACATGCCATCTGACTTTTTATCAGACAATTGCTGTAGACTGTGTAATGACTTAACTTATGGTGAATTGAAAGACATCAGTTTTGTTGATTTACAAGATGAGCTTAAAGTTATATCAACTATTGTGACATCTATGGGCACTGTTGTCCCAGTAGACAGCGGAGAAACAAGTTTTTCGAAACATAAACTCAAAAAATCGTATCTAAGATCAACAATGTCCGAATCACGTCTAAGCGGCCAGGCAACAATATCAGTTGAGCATCAGATAGCTCATTAACTGGATTACAGTGAAATAATAGAATAGTTTTCTAGTGCAAAAGCAAGAAAAGTATGTTTTTAACCATTTGAGGCTTATTTTCTGGAATTTTGATCATTTTTAGTGTATAAAGTATATAAACAGTAACTCTTATTCCTTTTTTTACTCGTAGTGTCTGCATGTCCATCCAAAGAACTTTGGATAGTTTTTTAACCCTTTTCCCGTGACGCTATCGAGCAGGCAACTTGTGGCGACGATGAAAAAAAATATTGAAAAAATTTTTTTTGACTGCAGAATTTACAATTTTGCGGTAAAGAACGGAAGTATAATAACAACTTGGTTTTTATAGGTAAGTTTTTTATTCCTAAATATTTAAATTGTAGTTCCGTTTATAACGTAATAAAACATAATAAGCATCTTAAAAAATTAAAATTTTTTAAAAATATATTTAAAAATTTATTTGATGCTTGTCTGAGGGGGGTGGCGTACGTACATACAGCTCGGGGCGGCAGAACTCCTGGGGCCAGGCCTGCTTGCTGCAAAATTGTATTCGTCATTTTGGACCATTTCTTAATTTTAATTAGATTTCTAATTGTTTTCCTACAGCCTATGGTAAAATTTCTCCAATTATAAAAGGTAATATATGTACATACATATATAGAACAAGAAGAAAACAAAATTTGCAATGTTTGCAATGTTTGTATATGTTTTGCAAAAAATAAGTGACTACCAAATATGGTCAGGATCGGTCCCTATTCCCCATATATCATCCGATTGAACTTTTTCACATCTGCAAGCAAAAAAAAAAAAGATTAATAAAAATGCCACTTTTGGTTTATGCTTATTTTTTTATATCCAATTAGTAAAATTTTATATTGATTTAGAGTAAAATTTTATATTGAAAAGCTTTCGAATAACAAAAACATAAATATCGCACTTTGGACAAGAAATTTCACTCGCTCGAAAATACGGTAGTTCGGTAATAATTCGACGCTGTTAGCCAATTAATGTGTCGATTAATCCGTGTCTTAATTTTTAGAAGAAACATAATTTTGGGGGAAAATATTCAATTCCGCTTGATAACTTTTTTAGGGTTACGTACACACAGAAAACAGATTCGTTGTGTGTGGCTACCAAATGTATTACCAACCGAATTTCGATTAAGTTAATAATCGAGTTTTGAGTTAATGGCAATTTCAAGTCTATTGTCTTAAAAATAAATAATTTATCACAGTAGAAAATGATTAGTTGCCATAAAATTTCTATTGATACAATCGAAACCAACTTTACATCAATTCAGTTGGTAATTTTTTTTCTCATGATTGTGCAAGAGCAAGGAGATTGATTGTAAACCCAGACAAAACAGAACTGTACCCCTCTACTGGGAAGGCAATATTCACCGGCTTTGAGGAACCTCGTTTCTTATGTAAAATTATTCAAGTTTTGGAAACGGGGGTTCCTTTTAAAAAAGCTTGCCTAGAAATTTCACATAAAATAGGATAACAAAAGCCCATAATAGGCTCAAATTATGAGTGGGGAGGGGTAAACACAAAGATGTCACACTGACTCTACAGTAGCTTTGTTGGACCATCGATGGGAGAAGAAGTGTTACACTATTCCACTTTAAAATGTTTAGCACCTTTGCCTCATAAGAAGCTGCGGTGACATACGAACACTTTTCATGAGGGCTTTAGAGACACTGCCAATAGTATCTACAGTCTCAATAGAACATGAAGTAAATTACGATGAAGCTCTGGCCATGTTACGAAGTAACAGGAGAATACATTGGTAATCAATTGACCAGTCAAGACAATTTTGTGGCAAATACCAAAGATTCAACAAAGGCACTATAGGAGTGATAGAGTCTTGGGAGTTTCAATGAACAAACTGCGCAATACACTTACATTTCTATAAAGATGGATAGGTTTTTACGGTAATACAACCGTCTTCCAGACCTTATTCAATCTTTCAGGCTGAGATAACCGCGATCGTGAAATGTATAAGGTTAGCTGATAAAGATTTTGACAGACATCTAAGCGGATATTAGAGCGATAGCCTTGGACTATGTAAAATAAGCTACAATCCAGAGAGGGTTATATATAATCGAAAATAGATTAATAAAGGATATCCATCATAATCAAATGAACCGATAAGCTCATTTTCATATCAAAATACTAAGGAAAAAAAAAATCATTTCCCCTGTAGAACGAGTTTAGAACGAGTTTTTAGGAAGTCTGCTAAACTTAATTTAGCTAAACATAGATTTTCAAACACTTATAACTTCCAAATTATTTGACTAAAACGAATAAAATCGCATGTCTATCTAAATTACGTTTAACAAAAACTCGGTCGTAGTGTGATTTCAGCAGATATACGGACAGTTGGCCATGATTATTATAGACTAATTTTTGTAAAATTTTTTAAATTTTTTTCAAATTTATATTTAATAAAATAGAATTTCATAATATTAGACTAACAAAATATTTGACCTGGACCCACCTTTTATTATAGCGATCGACACCGAATCACTTTCTTAGTCGACTTAGCGATATTCGTCCGTCCATCCGCATAAGCTTTCATCGACCATAGGACGATCGCTATTGATATTAGCGAAAATCAGTGCATGTTCAGACCTAGTGCCCATACAAATAACCGTTATAAGTTCGACTAAAATGGTCGTAAGATTATGATAATTAGTTTTAACAGGATAGCACGCCGTGCCACACAAACCATTAAACAATCGATCTTTTGTGCGACAAGTTTGAAAATCGCGTTATTAGCCGCACAGCTGCTATTTGACCCCGTTGGACTATTATTTGTGGGGAGCTACCTTAATTACCCAGCGTCGATTGTGGCACTGAAACAATAAATTAGTGCCGTCATCGGTAAAATACAGCTCCATACTGTCGAAAATGTATTAAAAATTGGATTGATCGTATGGGCTACTGCAAGGCCAGCCGAGGACGGCATTTGAATGAATTGTGAGTTTTTTGTTATGTAGCAATATCAAAATGCAAAACTTATATGGTCCACCCTGTATATGTATATCGATAACATTTGGTATATGTGTTTCTATTATACCTACTATTATTATTTATTAATAGATTTGTAAAATTATAATATAAAACTTTAAACATTAGTTATTAATTATTACATAGTTACAATCTATATTTGGCGTAGCCATATTGCTGTTAGCCAGATTGGCATTTAAATTAATAGTTACATATTTGTTTTATTAAACTCTTTCTTTTAACTCAATCTATATGTCTGTGGTGGGGCAACCCCATTCCCCCTTATCCAATTGATCCGAAACTTGCCTTATAGTCTTTCTGTGACTACAGACTAATTTTGAGGTAGTCACGCACAGTCACGGGGTGATCTAAATATCATTTCCCCCCATCCGATCGATATTAAGCTTGGTCCATACACTTGCTGTGAAAAAAGATTAACTTTGACTTAGTCACGCACAGTCACGCATGGTCACGCACAGTCACGGAGTGATCTAAATGCTATTTACCCTCATGCGATCGATCTAAAACTTGGTCGATATACTTGCAGTAAAGAAAGATCAACTTCTACATAGTCACGCACAGTCGCGCATAGTCACGGAGTGATTTAAAACCCATTTCCCCTTATCCGATCGATCTGAAACTTGGTCGATAGACTTGCTGTGAAAAAAGATTAACTTTGACACAGTCACGCACAATCACGCACAGTCACGGAGATATTCAAAACTCATATGCATAAGTAAATAAAGAGTTTTAATAAAAACTTTGTTTTTATGGGTTAGATTATTTTTTAATTTAAAATTCAAATTTAGTTACTTAGTATAAGGTTTATATATTTTATACATGATTCCATACCTGTAACTACTAATCAATAGTCTAAAAATAATAGCTGTGAAACCATTTTTAGTCATAGTCCCCATATAACGTAGCTTCCCGATTTTACCTTAAATCCATCAAAAAACAAAAATATTGCACAGATATTTTTTTCATATTTTCGAGAAAGGTAAGAGACTTTATTAAATATGGCCATCATCGGTCCATTTTTTGACCTAGTGCCCATATAAAAACAAAGTCAGATATGAACTTTTTTATATCAGCACGCCACAAACTTATAATACCACTAAAATTTGGTTTTTGTTTATTTTCTATAACCAGCTATTCCACAGCAAAGTTGAATCCAAGACCCTCTCTCGACAAAGCATAGTTTAGGGTATTGTACAATCGGTCCAGACCGACTATAATTTACTTTGCTGTTTCTTTATTTATTTTAGTCTTAAGTTAAAAAAAAGTGTTGGAAGATGCTGTAACAGCCAGCCAACTAAATAAAAACGACGTAAATGATCTAATCACCTCGATTGTTCGTTCGGCATCATTACATTCATTTGTTTTATTTTAATTTTCATGCTAATGTTGTTATTGTGCTTAATTAAGACCAAACCGACAACTTAGAATTCCTCTCAATTACAAACAAATAAAAAAATGGTATAAAAAGCAAATAAATGTACGATAAAAAGTTTAGTGTAAATTTGCCAAGTGCTAGAAAAAAGTTCTGAAAACTCCACAACAACAACGAATAAAACAATAATGAAATATTTAATTGCATTAACCGTACTTTTAGTAGCAGTATTTGTTAATCAAATCTCAGGTTTTTTTTATTGTCAAATTAAATATTTGAAATTAGTTTAATTCACGTAATGGTTGATTTTTTTTTATACGAAAATATTCTAGTATCATCAGCCAGATCTGAGCCTGTGTGTTCCTATAGGAGTATACAAGATGATACCGTCTTTCTAAAATACTATCCTTATTCGAAGAAAGGTGAAGAATATGTTGATTTTGGCACCGATGGCAAATGTGTAAAGAGAGCCACTTGCACGGAAACATTTACAACGGAAGTTGAAGAGTGAGTTTAATGAATAAAAAAATATATAAATTTTTAGGCTAAGTTAAAATTTTAGCAGGCTCGAGATCAAAAATTTCAGTGTCACTTTCAAAGGAAGAATAACTTTAAAAGTATCGTAATCCAACAAACTTCGAAGCTACATAACCTCTAAAATCCGTAAACGTATGTGTCAAAAGGGTTCCTCATTCACATCGTCTATTTTTGGTTTACAAAAGACAGCATAAACTTTTCTTTTGGAGTTTTTTTTTGTGGATTTTTTTTACAAAAGTGCCGATTATGTATGGAATGCAATATCCAGTATATGGTCCCCGCGGCTTTGAACGCAGGTCCTTGCTCTTTTCATGAAATTTTCGATGACATTTTGACAAAGATGTGTCTCTATCTCAACGATGATTCGTAGTATCTGGGAATTGTTTATGGCTCGGGAATTGTTTATGGTTTATTTACATAGACCTGGGATATCAAAGAACCCCAAAGAATTTCGGAAGATGATTCGGTCTCAAAATCGTTGCTCCAATTAATCGTTTGCCACGAGCGCGGTGTGGCAGGTGGCACCGTCCTACTGAAACCACATGTCGTTCAGAACCATACCATCCAGTGGATAACACAAGAACTCCACTATCATGTTCCCGTAACATTCACAGTCGTGCAATCTTCTTGGGCCACCCTTTATCACCCTTGCTAGAGTTCCCTTTAGCAGAAAACCTTAAGCCTAACTAAATTATTTTTGTAATTCACCCGTGAAAGTGAGAAGTGAAACCAATATAAATTTTTATTCTCCAAACAAAAATTAGTATAAATTTCACTTTCCCATGATATTGATTTATTCTTACTAGCAGTTTCCAGCGCTCGAAATTCGAGTGCAATTTCTGGGCAGCTTTCTTTTTCAACTTAGCCAATTCACAAACCGACACTTTTATGGTTTATTATTATTGTGAATGAAGATAACAAACTCATTAACAAACACATTAACAAATTTAATAAAACACACATAGCATATGTATAATTTTATGTAGGTGTTAGTAGCAACTTTAAATGCAATTTACTTGAAATGGATAAAACGGTAGACCGAAACATCGGTCACAAAAAATCACCTAGCCTATTAATATTATAGATAACCTACACCACTCCATGGTTAGGATATAATGAGTTTGCGCTGATGTTTGTACACTTTTTGAGTCGATTTAGCATTGTACGTCCATTTGACTGTCTGTCTGTCTCTGTATCCACGTAAACCTTGTAATCAAACTATTGGGGCCAAATCACAGCATTATTTACCGAAATTTTTCGATCAAAAATATATTTTTATTTTCCAAAATAAAATACTAAAAATAATTTTACTATGTTAACGAATTATGGCCGCTAATTAAGAGTAAAAAGGAAACGAGGGCCGATGTTTATCCGTCTTCTTTATATAATAAACCAAAGTATGGAATTTCGATTGATTTTATTCGATATCGAATGCGTTGATTTGGCCCCAGGTCGCAATATTAATATATTTTAACGAAATTTGGTATATTAGCTTTTGACGATCTCTTGAAATTGGTGAAAATCGGTACATCTTAAGACCTAGCCCTCATACAAATGAGATCGAACTAAATTACTCCAATATTGAAATTATCATTTAATCCTGGTCAAGTTTGTTTTGTCTGTATTTATTAGACCCACTTATCAGTAGTCCAAAAATAAACCCTGTAGAGCCATTCCTAATCATAGCCCCCGTATAAAGTTTCCTACCAATCTTCACTTAAATCTATAAAAAAAAAAAACAAGAAAGACTGTTAAATTCGTCTGTGTGGAATCTTTGATACCCTCCACCCGTGTTCTAAACACAATATTATAAGCAAGGTTGTCAACATTAAGAGACAGAAAAGGCTAGATATCAAATGATAATGGCTAGACAACTAAAAAAAAAAATTACGTCTGTGAAGTTATCCAATGATTTTTATATGTACAAGTGGAACTTAAGTGGAACGTAAACAAAAACTGAAATATAATCAAACAAGAAAAGAAGAGTTGCGTACGTATTTTGAACATTTTGTTAAAAAAAATAAGTCATACCACATGTTTCGTTATCGTATTTTATAAATCAATTTTCTCAGCTTCTCCTATGATTTCGAATAAATTTTAAAATATTTTTCAAAATTACTGAGATGATTTCGAATACCTGACACATACCCATCTATTCTACTCGACCTCCAGAAAATCTTCATATATTGGGGAATTGTCTAGACACCCCACAATCCACAAAATTAATCTATAAAAAAAACAAGTAAGAGTGTTAAATTCGGCTGGGCCGAATCTTTGATACCCTCCACCTTTTTCATTTTCAATTTTAATTTTTTTTTTATCATTTTCCATTTTTCACTTTTCAATTTTCATCTTTATTTTTTCATTTTTGTTTTTCATTTTTAATTTCTCATTTTTCATTTTCCACTTTTCATTTTTCATTTTCCATTTTCCTTTTTCCATTTTCCATTTTTAATTTTTCAATTTTCATTTTTCATTTTTCATTTTCCATTATCCATTTTTAATTTTTCATTTTCCGTTTTCCATTTTTCATTTTCCATTATTCATTTTTATATTTACATTTTCATATTCCATTTTTCATTTTCCATATTCCACTTTCCATTTTCCATTTTTCATATTTCTATTTTTAATTTCTAATTTTTCATTTGCCATTTTTAATTTTAAATTTTTCATTCTCCATTTTTCATTTTTCATTTTCCATTTTTCACTTTCAATTTTTCATTTTCCATTTTCCATTTATCATTTTTAATTTTCCAATTTTCATTTTTCATTTTTAATTTTCCATTTTTAATTTTTCGTTTTCCGTTTTCCATTTTTCATTTTCCATATTTCATTTTTCATTTTCCATTTTTCAATTTTAATTTTCCATTTTTTTTATTTTTAATTTTTTATTTTGCATATTCCATTTTTCATTTTTTCATTTTTCATTTGTCATTTTTCATTTTTAATTTTTCATTTTCCATTTTGCATTTTTCATTTTCCATTTTTCATTTTCCATTTTCCATTTATCATTTTTAATTTTCCAATTTTCATTTTTCATTTTTAATTTTCCATTTTTAATTTTTCGTTTTCCGTTTTCCATTTTTCATTTTCCATATTTCATTTTTCATTTTCCATTTTTCAATTTTAATTTTCCATTTTTTTTATTTTTAATTTTTTATTTTGCATATTCCATTTTTCATTTTTTCATTTTTCATTTTTTCATTTTTCATTTGTCATTTTTCATTTTTAATTTTTCATTTTCCATTTTGCATTTTTCATTTTCCATTTTCCATTTTCCATTTTTCATTTTTCATTTTTCATTTTTCATTTTCCATTTTTCATGTTCCATTTTCCATTTCTCATTTTCCTTTTCCATTTTTAATTTTTCATTTTCCACTTTTCATTTTCCATTTTTCATTTTCATTTTTCATTTTCCATTTCTCATTTTTCATTTTCCCTTTTCCATTTTCGATTTTCAATTTTTCATATTTCATTTTCCATTTTTCATTTTCCATTTTTCATTTTCCATATTTCATTTTTAATTTTTCAATTTCCATTTGTCATTTTTCAATTTTCAATTTTCAATTTTGATTTTTAAATTTTTCATTTTCCATTTTTAATTTTTCGTTTTCCATTTTCCGTTTTCCATTTTTCATTTTCCATTTTCCATTTTTCATTTTACATTTTTAAATTTTAATTTTTAATTTTCTATTTTTTATTTTTCATTTTCCATTTTTTAATTTTTCATTTTCCATTTGTCATTTTTCATTTTTAATTTTTCATTTTTCATTTTCCATTTTCCATTGTTCAATTTTAATTTTTCATTTTTCATTATTCATTTTTAATTTTTAATTTTTCATGTTCCATTTTCCATTTCTCATTTTCCAGTTTTAATTTTAATTTTCCATTTTTAATTTTTCATTTTCCATTTTCCACTTTTCATTTTCCATTTTTCATTTTCATTTTCATTTTTCATTTGCCATTTCTCATTTCGCATTTTCCATTTTCGATTTTCAATTTTTCATCTTTCATTTTCCATTTTTAATTTTTCAATTTGCTTTTTTCAATTTTTCATTTTTCATTTTCCATTATTCATTTTCCATTTTCCATTTTCCATTTTTCATTTTCCATTTTTCATTTTTTATTTTTCATTTACCATTTTCCATTTTTCAATTTTCATTTTTCATTTTTCATTTTTAATTTTTCATGTTCCATTTTCCATTTCTCATTTTTCATTTTCCATTTTTCGTTTTTAATTTTTCAATTTTCATTTTTCATTTTTCAATTTTCAATTTTCATTTTTCATTTTTCATTTTCCATTTTCCATTTTTCATTTTTCATTTTCCATTTTTTATTTTTATTAATTTTTAATTTTTAATATTTAATTTTAATGATAAAAATACATGTGGTAAAACTTGCTTAGGCCAATGTGACACGTGAGTATTAATATACACACAACTGTAATGACTTCAACAATACGAAGAATTACAACATATACAACATAAGAAAAACAACAAACACTCTGAAAAATTTTATTTTTTCAAGAGTTTTTTCAAAGTTTCATTCATAGCTCGTGAACCCTTTGACCTATTTTGACGATTTTAAATAGCAACTCCTTTGGAATGTTAATAAACGATTTTATATAAAAACGAGCGGTTTAGCTTAGATATTGACGGCGTGATCGTGATTTCCACAGACAGACGGACAGACGGACAGACGGACAGACGGTCATCGGTAAATCAACTTCCCTTGTTATAAGGATCAAGAAAATATACATTTTTGGGGTCTCAGGAATTTATTTCGATGCGTTACAAACGGAATGACAAACCTATATATACCCTCTGCCACTGAGGTGTGGAGGGTATAAAAAAGAACTACACAATAATAATAATAACAGTTAAGAAACTAAATATAGAAATTAAAACTTTTAATATTTAATTTTTAATTTTTACTTTTTTAATTTTAAATTTTTAATTTTTAATTTTCAATTTTTAATTTTTAATTTTTAATTTTTAATTTTTAATTTTTAATTTTTAATTTTTAATTTTTAATTTTTAATTTTTAATTTTTATTTTTTAATTTTTAATTTTTAATTTTTAATTTTTAATTTTTAATTTTTAATTTTTAATTTTTAATTTTAAATTTTTAATTTTTCATTTTTAATTTTTGGTTTTTCCTTTTTCATTAGGGATTATATTTTTCCTTTCATATTGGCAATTTTTTTTATTATATCGGTAAAAAAATATGTGGCAATACCACTAACATTTTTCATTTTTCACTTTACATTTTTCAATTTCGTTTTTAATTTTTCATTTTTCAATTTTCATTTTCCATTTTCCAATTTCTATTTTTCATTTTTAAATTTTTATTTCCCAATGGTAGTTGTGTTTGTTGATATGATTGCAAAATTTTTTTTGTGGCTTTTTTGAACTGTGAATGTTGCTGTATTATTTTCAACCACTAAAATATTGCAACAAACACACTGGCTTTTATGTTTTTTTTATAGGTATCTACATATTTTTGGTCGTATTTAAGCACAATGATGCCCGATTTACTCCATTTTAAATACCAACCTGGTGGGAATAATGGCAAATGATATTATCGTAACTTTACCCAGTTAAACTGTTTTTTTTTTATGAATGAGCGTGATTTCAACAGACAGACGGACAGATGGACAGACGGACATCGCTCTATCTACTCGAGTTGTGATAAGGATCAGGAATATATATACTTTATGGGGTCGGAAATGAGTTTTTCGATGCGTTACAAACGGAATGACAAACCGATATATACCCTCTGCCACTGAGGTGTGGAGGGTATAAAAATAATCGCTAAATTGAAAATATGTTTTTCGAAATTCCTGAGATGATTTCGAAATCATCGGAGGAGCTGTCTAATTAATTTAAATATGAAATATTATTTAATACATTATCAATGTGTTGAAATACGTGGCAACTCCTTTTTTGCTTAAATGTCAGTTCCCTACAAGAACAGTGACGGTCATTTGACCGGTGATATGACGGTCACTACTGACTGAAGTTTCCGTCATCGCGTAGAACAAAGTTTCTATCATTTTATTAAGGCCAATATGACGAAAATGACCGAAACTTTTGTGTACATGTGATTTTGCATCTTTCTCTAACCTATGAAAGTATGTAGACCATAGAATATATATCTCAACTGCTCACTCTACCGCTGTTTAGTAGTCAACGATGATGGACACATCCATCATCGCTGACCGGTCACACTTGATGGATATATACATCATCATTGACCGGTCACGCTTGATTATAATGAAACACGACTTATTATTTTTTATTTATTTATTTATTGTATTAAAAATCAAAAAATTCAAAATTAGAAATAAATATTACACATTAAAATATTAAAAACACAACAATATCACCAAATCCGAAACGTGTTGATAACCTTGAGACAATGTTGAAACAGGACAATGGGCTTAACTTAATACAGATATTTAAACAACTTTGCTGACTTTTCACTCGAAACATCCCTCAAAGTGGTACATAACTTAGCACTGAATAAATTGACTAAACTCAATCGAAATTTCCGGTAATGGGCCTTAGTGCAATCAGTAGTTTCTTAATGAAAACAATTTATTATAACACTTACATATGTACATATATATCCACAATTTATATTAAAGCTTACCTTTTGAGTGTTGTGAATTAACAATTTCGGCCAAAACGGATACACTTCATTTGGAAAATTGTTTGTACAGAACGATGTATGAGATATTGTGATAATACCTCCATAAATCAAATTCTTCAATATTCTGAGATCTTTATTCTTTTGAAGAAACTAATTTCATTATGGACGAATTTACGGATACTGCACATTCCTTAATATTCTTCATATTATCAACATTATATTCCAGACACTATATTCCAGAAAGGCATAAATTAAAACATTCGAGCCAAATATTAAAACAAACTCCCATATCCATGTTATGTCAATAGACTGAAAGATAGATATAAGGATTAGTGTAAAATACTGCAAGGAAGATTTACTTTGTTTATAGCTAGAATTTTTAATAAAATGTCAGTGCATTACCTTAATAAGTTCATTTGGTGATTGCGCATGTATTAACAATATATTTATAGTGTCTTCCATGCGCATGAACTGTAATCATTACGAATCGATTGAATAAACTGTGTCAGCCTAGTTTCACACAATTGTATTTCTTGTGTATTATCTTCAAACATCATAAAAAGTCCATCAATAATATCAAATAGATAACCATATTATTTTCTGGTACAGCATTCACAATCGAAATCCAGGATATAACATATTGTCGCACAATATAATTCTTTACACAAATGCGTTTCCTAAGAGGTATAAAAGCTTCTAGATTGAAAGTTTGTGAAGATTCTACAGCAATATCTTTAAGTAAACGATCCAACAGGAATAGGCCACAAGACGCCAGCAAAAAATAAATCGTGGAAGGGTATAATGGAGGGACGTGCCACCACAATTGAGAATGGCACTAACGAATTCACTGACATATTTTGAAGAATCCTAAAGAAACAACAAAAATTAACTTGAATTTTTAATTTAATTAATTACTTACCTTTCCTAAACCTAAACTTGTAGCCGCCAAGCCAATTAAAAACCTGGGAGGAGGCAAAGTCATTGGACAACACCTCTATAAGTTTTCGCATTTGGACAGTCATTTTTCATATTAAATTCTTTAACCAAGCTGTGTGCGATATCAGTTGAATCATTTAAATAATCAGCTTTTTTTAATATACATTAACTTTATTTATGTGTATATTTTTGTTGATTTTAACAATTGAAGTTAACACTTCACAATTATTTTTAATTTTCCGACAGCCAATAATGAATAATACCCGGTAATTCACAAATATTGCTGTTTAACGAAAAAAAATGAAAAAAAAAACAACTCTACAACAGCAACAATTACAGTCATATGTTTTTCAAATAGAAAAAAACTGCAAGTGTGTTAGTACAAAAATTGTTTATGGGTTAGTTTCAGTCATTCATTTCTTGCAGGGTTTTTGCTTACGTTCCACTTAAATTCCACAAATTTTGATATTTTGATGCGACCAGACCAGCTTTTCTTCTTATTCATCTTCTTCTTCTTCAAGCTGAATAAAAAAATGCTTCATTCGTACCGTTTAGTGAAGCAGAGCTTTTATAACGCAGAATATTGTTATTATTATAAAAAAATTTTATAAATAAGTGATTATAAAAAAATAACTTAAATAACAAGTAAATCTAATTTACCACAATTTATTAAAACATTTTTTTTTTCAAATACAAAAGTTAAAATATCGTAAAGGAAATATATGTTCCTTTCTTAAAGAATTCATATTCATATTAGTTCAAATTTTCAAATTTTCTTAGAAGAGTTATTTGAACTAATACTCAAAATAATAATCGAAAAATTTAATAATAATATATTATTAGAAATGTGATAATAAAAAAATTGCGTTTTGTGTACTGTTTTAAGTGTATACATAGTATAGTGTTTAATTTAAACGCAGAGGTTCTCAAATTTGGTTTTGTTTTTCAATATAACTACCGTCATTATTATTTTTAAAATGTACACATATTAAGTTATATTTTTGGTAGTTGCATCTCAAAAAACTTTCCAACAAAATAAACTGATTAATGTTTAATTTTAGGAAGTCTATAACCCTAAAACGGAGAAACTGCTACATATATTTATTCACTATTGTTATTTTTATTACTGTTATTTTTTGAAGTTGTTTGTTTAGTTCTTATGCAATAATTTTTCACTTTTATTTTCCAATTTTTCATCTTTCCATTTCTCACATTCCAGTTTTTCTCTATATTGTTGTTATTTTTATTTTTTTTTCCACCTATTATTTTTTTGTTGTGCTTGTTACCGAAACAAGTATCCAGATACAAATAGCCAGTCAAGGCATATAAAATATTTATACACACATGTTCTACGTGAACCTTGATATTCATATTAGCCTCTAATTTGACAACAGTACAGATTTTAATTGTCTGAAGTTATCAACTTCACACATAAAAATTTATGTATTTTTATGATTTTTTAATTGAAAGTAATTATGAAATGCAATGAGCGTAAATGTAAATGTAAATGTTATTGTTGTTTTTTTCAGCAAGCATGCAAATACATATGTAAGTGCATCCACCGCTTATACATATCGATATGCACTATTCTGTTTCGTATAAACATTTTTCACTATTTGTAGTTTTTTTTAATGAAATTTTATCGGAGTATCCTTACATTTTCGCACATCATTGCTCACCTGTTTTGTCTAGTGGCTCCAAATTTAATACCAAACTGCTGCAGAGTATGACGAACATTTTAAGCCTAAGTAGTGCGACCCACTCGACCTATTGCGGACAGGAGAATGTTTTCAACAGAAACGGACATCCTTAGATGGACTTGCCCTTTTATAAGAATCAAGAATATATGTAGTTTATGGAGTCTCCGGAATTTATTTAGATGAATTATAAACGGATTGATAAACTGATATATAACCTCTGCACAGATTTTTCTCAAATTTGGTTTGTATCTGTTTTTGCAAAAAATAAGCGACTCTACCAAATATGGTCATGATCGGTTGGTTCATTTTTCGACTTAGTCCCCATATAAAAATAGAATCCGATATTAACTTTTTTTAAAGCGGCAGGCATTTGTTGTTATTAATAATACCACTCAAATTTGGTTTATGCTTATTTTTTATATACAATTAGTTGGACCTACGATCCTCTCTCTAAACTTATGGTATTGTATAATGTTCTTACTTGTTATATTATATATTTTTTGGTCTTTTTAAATATTGATATATTTTTTAAATTTTTTTATAGGTGCAAAAACTTCCCTGTAAATTGCAATAATAAGAACCGATATAACGGTGTATTCCCGGCTTGTTGTATCAAATGTTAAATGAGAATTATATTACGGAGTTTCTTTTTATAATTTTAATAAGGAATAACAGCTTATAAAAAAAATAATTATTCTTGTTTAAATATCGATTAAAAATTGAATTCCCATCAATATTATATACAATTAATATTAAATACCCAGGTCTACTTAAATAACAAAGAAGCTATTTTAAACAAAAAATTCCGTTGTTTTTAGTTAATTTTCTTTTTTTAATAAAAGTAAAATAAGTCATGTCCACAAAATTGTAAAAAAAAAAATAATTTTCAAATAAAGACCAGGTTAATTTTTCAAATATTATCTCATTTCCTGAAATTCATATCCCCAGCAAAGCAATTACAGCATCATAGACGACCATTTCCGCCATTTTTAATATAAGCTTCATGTTCATGATCTTAAAAGTACTTAGTGGCCTAATCAAACTATCAAAAATTGAAAGACAAAAATATCACTGCCATTTTGAATTTTTGCAAGTCGAAACCAATTTCTTCATAAACTGTTACATTTTTCATTTTCTCTAATAAATGATCTATACAATTTATTTTGATGTGAGTACGGTTTCCATTTTAATACAGTTGACGATAATTAACCTTTAAATTATATTTTAATTTTAAAATAATTGATTTTCTTTTCTCACCAGTTTTTACTATAATTATAAAAATAACAATTTTTTTTTAAAGAAAGTATTAAGTTCTATTTGAAAATGTTCAATATTTTTCTGTTAGAGTAGAAAAACTATTAATTTCCCATTTTAAGATACCTAAGAGAAATACTTTTTAACCCAGCCGGCATTATAATACCCAAAGTCACAGTAAGAGAATATACTTTGTAATGTTTTGAGAGCTGAAAAATTATGTGTCATTTCAAAAAAAGTTTCACATTACTTGACTAAAATCTTGGCAATTTTAGTTTTCCCTTACACGAGTATCAGTAAAATCTTAAATACATCTATCTGAATTAGCTCGTAATATGATAATTTAAAGATACAAAGAAAGATTTAATACAAAAATATAATAAAAAAAGGTTATAAGTTATATATATGAACATTAGGGTGGCCCTTAATAAAAAAGTGTTCAAACTCTCGGTCTCACCTCCTAGAAATATGCGAATAGCAATAAAACTGAGAAATACTACGTTTTAGGTCAATCAAACAAAATTTAGAGGTGCCTCATCGCGACTGAAAACTTCAAGTGTGTTTATATGGGGAAAATATGACTTTTTTTTTTTCAGATTTTACGAAAATTTCGTTCTATAGTCTAATTTTTTCGAAAAGGTGTTATATGAATCGATATCAGTACTAAATTATCTTTTCAAACAGCTATGAAACCCTTAGATACTATGAGTTGGGAAATAAAATTGTGCTATATTTTACCGATATTTATGATTTGATGATTATGATTATTTTATAATTCGACGTCATTAACCCTTTTGGACTTGGCTTGACCCCAAGCTAGTATAGGACGATTAAGTCAAAAAATTCAAATGTTTTGCAAATACTGCTGAATTTTGGATCATTTTGCACATAAGGGTAAGTTTTCGTAAAATATAGCACAATTTTATTTCCCAACCCATAGTAAGGGTTTCATCTAGTTTACTAGAACAATTTATTTAAATATACCAAAATTCAAAGTTTGTCCTCGGCAAGGAATGGGTTAACGTTGTTTGATTTATTCCAAATTTTTAGCATGGAAGACTTGCACATTTAGTTATTATATTTTATGCATCACATCTAAGAATTCAACAGCACTTACAAAATATTTGATTTTTTTGAATAAATTGTCTTTCATTAGCTTGGGGTCATATGCGACCCCAAGTCCAAAAGGGTTAATGGGGTCATATTATTTTTTCAGACACCCTAGGCTATGAAGATAAAATATAACATTTAAAAGTAGAAAACTGATAAATTTTTGATACAAAGTATTTAGAAAGAGTACATTTACTGAATACAAAAAAAATTATTTTCTCAAAATTACCAAAAAAAATCTTTGTAAAAAAATTCCAGCAGAGGAATTTACTTAAAAATTTACACAGTTAATCTCTAATATATATTTAACAAAACTTTAAAGTGCCAGATCCATTTTTTAATATTATGTTTAAGAAAATTTTTTAAAACTTAAAAAAGGAGTTTTCAAAATTTTATCAAAAAAATTTTCCATCTTTGGTCTCGTTTCGCAATAGGTTAACAACGTGGTAATTAAACAATATTTCATATCTCAGTACTTATAGGTATAGAGACCAAAAAGAAATTATGGCTTTAATCAATTTGTTAAAATTGAAAAAATGTTCATCACATTTCATGACATAAAGTTTTTTTCGCACAAATTTTGAAGTTATATAGCTTTTTGAAAATATATTTAATTAAGTATTGATATCGATTCATATAACACCTTTTCGAAAAAATTAAACTATAGAACGAAAGTTTCGTAAAATCTGAAAAAAGTCATATTTTTCCCTCATATAAACACACTTGAAATTTTCAGTCGCGTTGAGGCACCTCAGTTTTTTTTGCTATTCACATATTTCTAGGGGGTGAGACTTTAAATTCGAATACTTTTTTTCCCCCTCCATACAATGAAGGACCACCCTAATATACATTCTAGGATATATAGGATATATAATTTTTTCATTTAATAAATAATTTTATAAGAGCCTAAAGGTACGCTAATCAATTTTAGCCAATTCACAATTCAACACTTTTTAAATAAAATTAATTAAATTTCATTATAAATATTTGTTGAACACACAGAAGATATACAAATGGGTTTGTTAATAAATAATTTTATAAGGGCCTAAAGGTATGCTAATCAATATTAGCCAATTCACAATTCAATACAGGGTTATTTGAGCAATTAAACTCAGATTGAGACTGAAGAAAATTTGCCCACAAACAGTTCTTGTGGAACCTCAAACGCTTAGCAAACCTATCTAGAAGCATCAACACATACGGCGAAAGAGGCTGAATATTAGCTTTTTTATAAATGGTCGTATTAGAAAATCTCTTCACAAAATTTTCATAGTTAGCATTAACACAAAGTCTTGTACAACTTCGTTCAAAAATCTCCAACTCTTTCATCACCGTTTGGGAAATCGAGAACCAGATTGGAAATCTGCAATAAATAGATGCAATAAATCTAATGCCCAGACCACAAAATGTCAAAGAGGTTGAAGCTTCATTGGTAAGTTGAACTATTACAACAAGTTCATACCAAACTTTTCAGAAAAAGCTGCAGCCCTTAATCAACTAAGAAGAACCAATGCTAACTTCGATTGGGGTGATCAACAAGAAAAAGCCTTTCAATCTCTGAAGGATGCCATTGCCATGCCAGGTAGTACCTACGTCTTGTACATTATAACGACAAATTTCCAATCATCTTAGCAACTGATGCTTCTAAGCTTGGTATTGGAGCAGTGTTGTCCCATCACTACCCTGATGGCTCCGAAAAGCCAATCGCATTCGCTTCAAAAACTCTTACCGAAAGTCAAGTAAATTATTAACAAATTGAAAAGGAAGCTCTATCGATCATCTTTGGAGTGACACGTTTTTACCGGTATGTTTTTGGAAGATACTTCGAACTGGTAACTGACCACCAAGCTCTTACGACATTATTTCATCCATACAAGAAGCTACCAGTCATGACTCTACATCGGTTACAGCGGTGGGCCATTATTCTGCAAGCTTATGATTATACGATAAAATATAAAAATACTACGCAGCACGTTAACGCTGATGCACTTTCGAGACTACCAATTGGAGAAGATCGCGAATTCGACGAGAAGGAACAGCATATGCTCAAAATTGAAGACACGTATCAAGCAGCCGTCATTGAATTTCCAATCATCTCTTCTATTGTTGCTGAACACACAACTCAAGATAACATTCTTAAAGTGGTAATTCGGAATGTTGTTAATGGATGGCCAGTTTATATATCAAAATCTGAAGATGATTTAATACCATATTTCAATCGAAAACTCTCCTTATCATTCCATAGCGGAGTTCTTCTTCTCCACACCGAATATACACGGGTCGTTATACCGTTCAAACTTCGAGAAAAGGTATTACAAATGCTTCATGAAGCTCACTGGGGAACAAGTAGGATGAAACAAATGGCTCGTCGGTACGTATGGTTTCCAAAGATAGACGAAGCGATCGAAAAGTTATGCAGTACATGCTCGGTATGTCAAGAAACTGCTAGGAGTCCTAAACGTATCTTCTCGACATGGCCAGAAGCTAAACAACCATGGGAAAGGATCCATATTGATTTAGCTGGTCCTTTTTTTCTCCCGTATGTGGCTCATTGTTGTGGATTCGTTTTCAAAGTTTCCATATGTGGTAGAAATGTCAACAGCAACTTCATCATCCACAATCCATGCTTTACAAGAAATATTTTCCGTGGAGGGGCTTCCGAGCATAATCATCAGTGATAAAGGGGCTCAATTTACTCAACGGAATTCCAGGTTTTTTGCAAGCTAAACTCCATTGAACATCTCACAATTGCACCTTTCCACCCAGCATCCAATGGGTTAGCTGAAAGGACGGTAAGAACATTTAAAGATTCTTTTAAAAAAATTATGCAGGATAACGATAATAGACACCGAGCTTTGTATAAGTACTTAACCACTTTTCGAGTAACACCAAACCCATTGACTGGGAAATCTCCTTCTGAAATCATACATGGTCAGCAACCTCGAACAATTTTATCTGCATTATTTCCATCTAGACCACAAAAGGAACAACCCAATACAAAGTTTATAGTTGGTCAGCATGTACGCGCTCGAAACTATATTGGAAGCAAAAAATGGGTTAGCGGAGTAATCAAACAGGTAGATGGTCGTTTAATGTATAGAATTGAAACTGGACATAGAATTATACGAAGACATCAAAATCAGCTACGACTTAAAACGGAGATCTCTACATCAACTCAATTGCAACCATCAATTATAAATGATGATATCGATATAGACCTTGAACAGAACCGCAACATTCCCGATCAAAGAAATCCAGACCTTACAATCAACAATCCAGCAAACAATTCAGAAGTATCATTACCCGGCTCAGATTCCAGTGGTTTTTCGCGTCAAACTAGCAAAGCTTGTGGTGTGGAGATGCCAGAAATCAATTTACAATTGCGTCGTTCCGAACGGTTTAAAAAGAAAACAGTACGGTTTGAACCTTACTAAAAAAACAAAATAAGTCGCAGGGAATGTTGAAATCTTTTTATAAATACTTGTACTTAAATAACTATAAACTAATTTACTTTTTTATATTTTATTTCATCGTTCATTCAAATTATTTTCATTCAAATTTGTTTCAAGATATTCTTTTCATTCGATAATTTATTTTCAAATAAATAGTTTTAATTTCTTTATTGAATTGTGTTTTTATTTAACTTAAATAATTCTAACAATATGTATCTTAACTAATAAAATAAATGAAAGCTAAATAATTGTACGCAGGTATATAAAAAAAAACTAAACACTAAAAGATGGAACAAATATCGAAACACTAATTCCCAGAAATAATTGTACGATTTCCCTTCGACCCACTTTGGTCACTTTAAAACTTTATCCCGCGGTCTACCTATGAGAGAGCTCTCTAATACGCGCTTTTTCTTCCTTTTTGGGCTTTCAAATTACCCAAACGATATCACAACAACAAAAAAACAAAAGGAATTTCGCACTATTTCAGGGATTACACTTTCAAAGAGCAAAAAGAATTATCATTACACTTAACACTCGACACTAAACTAAATCCTCCGAACAATATTTTTTTTTTTAGATTTTAACAAATTCACTTATACTAATTCGTAATATGAGTTTTACAATTCCTTTCATCCTCCTTTTTTTTAAAATATATCGCAAGCACTAACTTAGGTACTTATATTTGTTTGTTTGTTCTAATTCAAATGAAACACTACTTTGTAACAAACTGCAATTACACATATTTTGGTTCTTCCTTTTTTTTATAACGTTCGTTTCAAGGTGCGTAAGTATTAACAAAAAAAATATATATAACTTATTCAAAGCACCACTCCACTTTAGAACAATTCTTGTTATACCCTCCACTCCAGTGTGCAGAGGGTATATATAAGGTTGTCATTCCGTTTGTAATAATTAGAAAAAAAATTTTGGACCCCATAAAATATATACATTTGTGATCCTTATAACAACCGGAGTTGATATAGCGATGTCCGTCTGTCCGTCTGTCCGTCTCTGGAAATCACGATGACGGCATCAATCGGGTAGCTAGGGTGCTCGTTGACATAAAAAATGATTCACTAACATCCTGAAAAGTTTGCTATTTAAAATCGTTCAAATCGGTCGATTAGGGCCCGAGATTTGAATGAAGAACTAAAAAAGTCTTGAAAAAATATAATTTTCTATGTAGTTCTTGTCACGATCACGCCCTCAATGGTGCAGCTACAGTGATCATTTTTAGTGAGAATGAGTCACCAAATTCATGGGAAGATTTCTGCTTCAAAAATCATTAAAATGGGTTGAACAGGTCCAGGGAAATCTCTGAAAAAGTAAAAAAAAAAAAATTTGATGTTTCTATATTGTTCTTGTTGTTATTCTAAGTGTTGTGTTGTTGTCAAGGCTGGACTTGTTGTTTTTGTGGTCATTGTGGTAATAATATAATAAAAACTAACCCTTTGTACATTGTTTTATTAACTCTGGTAGAAAATTTTCAAAGTTTCCATTGTTTTGGCATCACTAAAAAAATTTGTTAGATCATTTCTGTTATTACCACGAGCCTGCCTACAAAATTTCAGAATGAATGGGTCACGGGAAAGGGGATAAAATCGATCCAAAATTTTTTCGACAAGCAGACACTACGAGTTAATATATGTAAAGGGAGTAAAAATTCACCAGCATCTAAAGCAAATAATGCTAAAATACCTAGTTGTTAATAAAAAAAAATCATGTGAGTCCGATCACAGGGAAGATGTGTAAACATCTAGTAATTAAAGATTTTTTTATGTCCTTTTTTAAAATCAAACAGAAAGCGTCATCTATGTATCACTTATAGCAAAAACTGTTTCAGCTAACTCAACAACCCTTTGCTGTAAAACGTTAAAAATATCCCAATATAAACGTATATAAGTGATACATAGATGACGGTTTTAAAAAAGTGGCATAAAAAAACAATGTTACATCATAATTTTTTCACCAATACAATCATAAGTCACACAGCGTTATGTGTCAGCTCTCACCTATTACGTGTTACACTGTTTTTGTGATTGTATTGTGAAATATAAATTTACCCCCCTGCGCGTATAGATGTTTACACATCAAAAAACAATGTAAATTTAGCAAAAAAAAAAAATTTTATGTATAAATTTATTTAAAGAGAAAAACACAAAAATAACGTTTGATGTTGTATTTTTTGTGTGTAATATTTACATATACATACATGAACATATTAAATAACAAAAATAATATACATATAGTTATGTATAAACAATCACATTTATTCGACTATTCATATTTCAATAACAGAACCGTAAATTATCAACCCTCTTTAGTTAAATTCCTAGAACAATCTTTAAGTGCTTTGCATAAACAATAATGTTTGGTTATTTATTGATTTCTTTGTGTGTGGCCAAACTCCACTAGCACCGAATATTGAAATATGAATGGTCTATTTACATTTAAGTTAATAATAACAAATGTATTATTTTACACTAGAAATAAGTTTACAACGATAGTGATCTTTTAGTTTATAATAGCGTCACTTACTTTTAATAAAGCGAGTTTATTCATAACCACAAACCAAACAACATCCTCTTTCTTTAACCGGAATAATACGTAAAATCAAAATACGTAATTGGCGCAGTCGGTACACGAACTAGAGTGAAAATATAAAAGACACACAAAAAGAAATCGGGCGAACATTCTAAGTTTTCTTTAAAAGAAAAAAAAATTTTTTAGAAAAGTAATAAGTGAACAGTTAAGGAAAGAAAATCCTTTTTCGTGAACACAATTTTTTGGAGCAAAAGGGAAAACAATCGAAAAGGTGAACGCTTTAAACAAGATTGGTTAAAATTGGTTAAGAGCCGAAAGTGAACGCTTTAAATTGATTTGCAAGTGAACGCTGTAAAGAAGGGCGTGAAAGAAGGATTGACTGGCAAAAAAAAAAAAAAGTAGATTGGAGCGCTGGCTAAAACCAATAATTAAAATTTGGAGAAGTGTGCAGCCTTACTCTTTTCTCTTTAACGAATACTGAAAGTCAACAGATTTGGAAGAACTGACCAAAGAAGTGAAGTGCGTAGTGAATTTCCTGAGGAAGGAAAATACAAGGATTCATCAGGCTAGCAGCGGGACGTCCCAGTTTAAAAAGCCGAATCAGCAACATTGACGAATTCTGCAGGAAACTTGTGTAATCTTGAATTTTTCTTGGAATTGTTTAGTTTTATATTAAGAAATTTTGTGAATTTTTGTGAACTAAGTAAATTGTTAAGTGAATAATCCCCTTTGCTAGAATAGTGATAAAAAGAAAATGGAGAACCATTTCGAAAATATTAATGAGCAAATGAATAACTTAAGAATACTGTCAAATATAATCAGTGGTATGCGACCATTCGATGGGAAAAGGGAAGACGTATTAAGCTTCACGAATAGAATGGACAGTCTAATTCCACTATTGGAAACAGTAGATGACAACTTTAAGGAAATTCTATTGGGGTCAATTCAGGAAAAGATAAGAGCGGATGCGAGAAAATCACTGTTAAGATACGGTGGTTTGCAGACTTGGTTACAGATAAAAGAGATTCTTGTTAGGGAACATGGGGAAAAGGAACCTGTGGAATCACTAGTGGATAAGCTCCGGACGGCGAAATGTATTGACACTATAGAAGTATTTTATACTAGAATAATGACATTACTAACTAGAGTAAGCAATAAACATTTACTGGATCATACAAGTAACCCAGAAGTTGTTGCAAGCAACAATAGAATAGCGTTGCACACATTTAAAAACAGACTACCAGAACCTGTTAGGACAATTATATTAGCAAGAAATCCTCAAACGCTTGTGGAGGCATATTCCATAGTACAGGAAAACGGATATGCTCACTACGGAAATAAGGGTAATAATGTCGTAAAACAGAATCAAGACAAATATAGGGATAATTATTGGAACAGACAACATTTTTAACATCAGAATAGACAAAGTTTTCAAAATCAGAATAGACAAAATTTTCAAGATCAGAGTAGACAAAATTTTCAAAATCAAAATAGACAAAGTTTTTAAAATCAGAATAGACAAAATTTTCAAAGTCAAAATACGCAGAGTTCTCAAAGCCGTAATAATAATTATAATAGAGATCAGAGCATGCAGACAGCAAATACAAATAATAGATCTAATCAATTTAGGAATAATAGTACATTCAGGCAAAATTTTAATCTACCAACTTATAGAAGCGCAAATCCAGTAGAGCCAATGGACATTTCAACTAATCAAGTTACACAAGAAGTACAGAATTTTGAATCTCAGAATTTTCAAACGGGCAGCATAGAAAACTTCCCTATATAGTGGTAAAAACCAAAATACGAAATTTAAAGTTTATAATAGATACAGGAGCAGAACATAGCATAGTTAACCCAAAAATATGTAATACCAAATGGAAAACAAATAATCGAATAAATACTATTCGAGCCTTGAATAATACTGCAAGAATAAAAAATACCTATAAATTTCCAATATTTGACGAATTTAATGAAGATAAGGACTGTCGGATTGAGTTCTTGGAATATTATTTCCATAACGAATTTGATGGGCTTATAGGAAACAATATATTGCTGCAATTGGAAGCAATAATAGACTTAAAGTCAAGACATTTAATTACAAAAAATACGAAAATCCCAATTTACTTTAATGAGGAAGAGGAAAATTATAACCTTGTATCTCAAATAAACGTGGACTGTAGATTGTTTGATTCGAAACACTCGGAAGACCAATTTGCGGAACATTTAAATCAAAATGATAAAAAATTAATTACAAATTTACTAAATAGTTATAAGGATGTATTTTATGAAGAGGGAGATGCTTTAACTTTCACAAATAAATTAAAGCATCAAATAAAAACAAAAGCTGACATTCCAGTCTATACAAAAATGTACAGATACCCACAAATTCATCGACAAGAAGTTGATAAACAAATTGGTGAAATGCTTGAACAAAATATCATAAAACCAAGTAATAGCCCTTACAATGCACCTCTTTGGGTAGTACCGAAAAAATCGGATGACCCTAACAAAAAGAAATGGCGTATAGTAATTGACTATAGAAAATTAAACGACCAAACCATAGACGACAAGTTTCCAATCCCATGCATAAATGAAATGTTCGATAAGATAGGAAAATGTACTTATTTTACGTCTCTAGACTTGGCAAAAGGTTTTCACCAGATCGAAATAGATTCTATAGAAAGTTTATCAAGGATTATGCTAAAGTAGCTTACCCTATGGTAAGATATCTGAAGAAAGGAATAAGAATAAATTGCAGGGATTTTGAATATTCAAAAGCTTTTGAAAAACTAAAATTGTTATTGACAACGGACCCAGTCTTAAAAAATCCAGATTTTAATAAACGCTTTATACTAACAACTGATGCGTCGAATTACGCTATTGGAGCTGTATTGAGTCAGGATAATCACCCAATATGTTATGCATCGCGAACATTAAATAATCATGAAACTAATTATGCAGCAATAGAAAAAGAATTACTGGCTATAGTATGGGCAGTAAAATATTTCAGAACATACATTTATGGTAGAAAGTTTATAGTTAAAACCGATCACAAACCATTAGTATGGCTTAATAACTTAAGAGAACCAAATATGAAACTCCAACGGTGGAGAATAATGTTAAACGAATACGATTTTGATATAGAATACATTAAAGGAAAGGAGAATTTTATAGCAGATGGCTTATGTAGAATGCCAATTCCGAATGAAAGATTGAATGAAATCTTGTTAAATGAAGAAAGAAATAGTGAAGACGAAAATGACGATGACAATTCAAATTGTGCTACTGTTCACAGCGCAATCGAAGACAACAGACGATATATTTTTATTACTGAAAGATTGATAAATGTTTATAAAAACCAAATTTATTTTTCGAAAGGTAATACAGAAAGTTTTAAATTGAAGATTATACTAAACAAGTGTCATAACTATGTAACGGTTACAGAGAACAAGATTTGTTTGGAATACTGCAAAGAATCTTTAAAGACAAGGGCGTATTTGCAGTGTACTGTGAAGATAACGATCTTTTCATTAAGATTCAAGAAATATACGTTAACAATTTTTCAAATAATAGCAAATTGACAGTACTACGTGCGACAATAAAAGCAAGAAATATTTTGAACGAAGAGGACATGTTGCGGATCATTAAAGAAGAACACTTAAAAAACAACCATAGAGGAATACATGAAGTATACACCGAATTGAAAACAAGATTTTTTTTTCCCAAAGATGTTAAATCTTGTTGATAGATTCATTAAAAGATGCGAAGTATGCAATCTGGCTAAACATGACAGACAACCGCATAAAATTCCTTTTAAAACCACTGAGTCGCCAGAAAGTTTCAATGACATAGTGCACATTGATATCTGGTTTCCGCAAAGAAACGTTATGTATTTAACAACAATTGACAAACTGACGAAATACGCCACGGTACATGAATTAAATGATAGAACATGGATATCCATTTTGAAGGCTTTGAAAGAAAGAATACAAACTCTGGGAAAGATAAAGAAGATCGTTCATGATAATGAAAGGTGTATTCTTCACAATAGTGTATCGTTGTTTTTGAAGGAAAATTCGATAGAGGCGCATGCAACTACACCAGGAATCAAAACAGGAAATTCAGACGTGGAAAGATTACATGGTACACTGAACGAATATTTGAGAATTTTAAACGCAGAAAGATACGAGGGAAACTTGGAAGATAAAATATTCAAGATAGTAATAGCTTATAATAATTCAATACATTCAGTCACTAAAGAAAAACCAATCAGTTTCATACAGAACGTTATTAGCAGAGAAGAATTGAGGATATTTGCGAAGAAAATGAAAACACAAAAGGAAGAAAGGATACGGAAAATGAATAGAAACAGAAATGAAAGTTACGAATTGCAAGACAATATTGTAAGAAATAGAGACGTGGGAAAGGTAAAACCAAAATACAAGGAAATTAAGGACAGAAAAAACGACGGAGATTATGTTATCGATAGAAGTAAAAACACAAAATACTATAAACACCAACAAAAACGAAAATTTAAATTTCAATAAAACACTTATATGTATTTCAGAAAATGGCCCTTTTGTTGCGCTCATTTGTTCTCGCGATTACTTGGATTGCGACCGTCCAACAACCAATCGAAGTCACCGAGATCACCACGGAGAAGGGTTACTTAGTTCTGCACTTGGAAGATGTGACATTGGTGAGGGACTATAAAAAGGTTCTACACATAGTAAATTTGACCGAATATGGGAATTTGCTAAACATGATTCAGGAAAACATTTTTGAGTATGAGAGAAAGTTTCATTATAAAAACACATTGGTCCTTAAGGATGATTTTGAAAGTTTGAAGCATAAATTTGAGGTTCTGCAGCCTAAGAGAGCTAGGTTGAGCGGGAGAAATAGGAGAGGTCTGATAAATTTTGTTGGCGATGCACAAAAGTTCATGTTCGGAACAATGAACGACGATGACTCAAAGGAGATTTTTGACCACTTGAGTAATTTGGACAGGAATACAGAAAATTTGGTAGGAGCAGTAAATAGGCAGATTGATGTTAACAATAATCTGATTGAGGGTATGAAAGACGTGGAGGACCACTTTAATAAACAACAAATCAAGTTGAAGGGCCTTCTGGGGAATATAGAGAGTAGGGTAGAGAGCTTGAATGTTTTTGAGGAAGCTGAGGGAATATTTTTCGAACTTTATGCTAATATTCAAAAGGTAAATAGACAAATCGAGAAGTTTACAGATATAGTTTTGTTGAGCAAATTGCAATTATTGGCACACGATACCTTCTCAGCGGAGGAAATTGAGAAGTATAACATAACTATTGAAATGATGCCTTATATAAAAACCGGCGTGTTGTTTTCCGTCGACTCGATTGTGTTTGCAATGAAAATCCCAATTTTTTTGGACCAAAATTTTAGTAAGTCTATAATAACCCAAATGCCCAATGCAGACAAATTGGAATTGGATTTCCCAACATCCTTAATCTATGTTTTCAACGATACCGTTTATAGGTATGACGAGCATGCAACTGAGGTCAGCCAATTGACCCCACATCAGAATTTGTGTATTAGAAATTTGTTAGGGAGAAGTGTAACATGCCAATTTAAGAAAAATATCAGGGAATCAATAGAAATAATAAGTGAGGGAATCGTGGTAGTGAGAAACCTAAATAAAACTGAAATGGAACAAAATTGTATTCAGGCATCGATAGGTATTAGAATCAACAGCCTCATTCGATTTCAGAATTGTGGAATAAGAATAGGGGACTTTGAAGCAATAAACGAAGAAAAGAAATTTTACGACAAGATTAAACTAACTTGGACGGATAATAAAATAAAGATGGTAATCAATAATTTTACATTAGACAATTTACATTTAAAAACAACCCAGAATATTGAAAAAATAGAATACATAAAATTTAATAGCACTAGAAATAGCCTCATATCTGTAATTGTCGTGATAATTATAGTTGTATTAATTTTAACAATTTTTGTAATGTTGAGGGCGAGAAAGGGAACACAAATAAAAATTGTTGGTGGCTCTGTTAAGTCCGAGAAAGATCCAAATCATAGCGATAAAAACTCTTTGGAAAATCTTAAGAAAATGCTCGAAAAAAGGTCAAGGTCTCTTAGGGAATTGGGGCCAAACCGCACGACCCCAATGACAATAAGAAAGCTTAGAGCAAATATGACAAAAGGAACCGGAAATATTGCACCGCATTTAGTTGAATCAGAATTGAACGAAATGCCGAGTTTAATCCTGGCGAAAAACTATAAACCTAGCCCTTTTTCCATTGACATGGTAGGAGTACCGTAAACAAAATAAGAATTGTGAAGATGAATGAAAATAAAAATTAAAACATTAAATTAAACCTCAATTTGCAATTCGAAGAAAAAAATAATATAAAAAAAAAGGAAAAAAAAATAATTGTTCAAATCAAAATATAACATTATTTTATTGTAGATCTAAGAAATATAAGAAAAATGAAAAATTTTATAAACAAATCATAACAACCATACATCTTATTTTAGATTTAAGAAATACAAACAACTCGTAATTTGAGAAAAGAAAAATTTTAAAATAAACAAAAAAAAGGGGTTTTTTTATTATCAACACAAAATTATTACTCTTAAGTATTCCTTAGTTTTACAGGGACTGTAAAAACTATGGGATGGGGTAGTTATGTATAAACAATCACATTTATTCGACTATTCATATTTCAATAACAGAACCGTAAACTATCAACCCTCTTTAGTTAAATTCCTAGAACAATCTTTAAGTGCTTTGCATAAACAATAATGTTTGGTTATTTATTGATTTCTTTGTGTGTGGCCAAACTCCACTAGCACCGAATATTGAAATATGAATGGTCTATTTACATTTAAGTTAATAATAACAAATGTATTATTTTACACTGGAAATAAGTTTACAACGATAGTGATCTTTTAGTTTATAATAGCGTCACTTACTTTTAATAAAGCGAGTTTATTCCCAACCACAAACCAAACAACATCCTCTTTCTTTAACCGGAATAATACGTAGAATCAAAATACGTAATTATATGTATATTATATATATGTATATCCATAACAACTGCATGTTAGAAATAAATCGGTATATTATTTTATTTACATACAATTCTGCAATATTTTGTTGTGGGGAAAATACATTTATTTTGCATTAACAGAGTGTCACTTCATTTTGCTCAGCGTGACTATGCTAAGTAGATGGCGCCACAATTGTTGTTCTTATTAGCTTTGCAATACATAGTTATTTCTTTTTTACAATGAATGTCAATATTTTCATATAGATATCACACAGAACAATGTTAAGAGTTTTTTCATTATTATTTTACAAATATGAACATAAGTTTGGCATATTAACTTTTTGTTGTCTTTACAAAATAGAGTTACCGCGTTCATCAATGAGTTTTTTGCTTTCAAAACAGTTCTACATAGTTATATAGAATTATTATTCTGCCTTACCTACAAAATATCTGATTGCGATTACATCTAATTTTTAAAAATTGTTTATAAATACTAAAGCATTATTATTCACATAAATACAAAATTGCACTTTTTAAATTTTCCATTCAAATTTAAGAAAATTTCAATTCTAAAAACTGGAATTAAAAATTTCCAATTATAAATTACAATTAATTGAATTTCAGAAAATCATATCATATCATATCGGAAATTATAATTTTAAATTTAGAAGACATCAATTGCATCTTTAATATATAAATTTTATTCGTTAAACACAAATTGAAATTCCAAAAAAAAAAACAACAAATACCTGTGTTTACATATAAAAAATTTTTACATTTAAAAAAAATAAAAAATAGCAAAATTATCAGTAAAATTTTTAAACGATATTCGCTATTGTTAAAGTCAGCTGTTGTTGTTATCTAAACGACAACCATTTTTGTGTTGTTTATTCAATCGATAAAAACTTAAATTTTTAGGTTGAAATGTCGTCATACATAAATAAAAATCATAAAACAGTGAAAATATTTTGCTTTAATTAAAAAAATTTTTTATATAAATAAAAAAATTAAATAGCATATTCAATTCATTATTTCATTTTCAAATAAATACACAGAAATATTAGTAAAAAATAAAGATATTAAACATAAACATAAAATCATCCTGTCAAACACGAAGTAATTTGTTTTTTCTATTATTCTTTGTGTTTTTCGCTTATTTTGACAGAGATGCCAATCGTTTACAATTTAAATAAATAGAAAAATAGATTTGTCGACTGTCGTTAATATGTATGTACTTAGTGAATCACTTAATCTTTAAGGTGCTATTACATGATGTTTTTTTTACATATGTACTGCCAAATTTTCCCACAACAAAAGTTGTACACATCGTGTGATACATATGAAACATTGTTTATGTACAATACATGAGGAAAGTCACATGTACATTTTTCAATTAGAGCAGGTTATATTTTTATATGACAAACATATGAAAATACAACACTGCTTGTGACGAAAGAAAAACAGAGTAAATTATAAAGATTAATATTGAAAGCAAAATAAATTGTTTAATATTAATTAACAATTAAAAAATATATAACTTTTTTTTAACAATAAATTTTTGTAAATTCACAAATTTCATACGGAAATACATATGCACGTGTGATAGCAAAATTTATGAATCGTATGTAAAAGACAATTTCGACAGACATGAGGAATTTCATATGGGTAAAAAAAAGTGACAGTACATATGTAAAAAAACATCGTGTAATAGCACCTTTAGTGCAAACAACAATAGCGTTCGATATATTTTGCGATTGTCGGATCGTTGAAATTTACAGAATCACACTACAGAAAACATTAATTTAAATTCAATGAATTTTAGAAAACGTCAAATGATATTTAAGAATTGCGAACATAAAAAGTGTTACATAAATAAACGCAATTTGATGAGAATGTTATTTATATAGAAATTTTCACAATTTTTTATGGATAAAAATTTGAAGTTTTTCAGAAAATAAAGATAACAAATTATTTTATTTAAAATGTTTGGGACATTTGGTTTTTTGCCTTTGGCATCCCTAATTTGATTATTTATTATTATTATAAATTTATTCTCTTTGTTTTCCAAATATGGCAATGTTTTAATAAAAAAGTTGAGAGAGCTTTTTTTTTGGTTATTATTTGTTACTCCATCCGACCTACATGACCGCAATGAAAAAATATTTCGCCAGTTAAAATAAACTATACAGCCATCTCCAATTAGCACGATTTAATGCATATAGCCACCCTACACAACCATTACCTTTGCAATGGAGGTAAGGGCGAGCTATTTAATTAGCAAAAACTAAATTAAAAGAGAAGTTATGTCATATAACCGGAAACGCATGCATATAGGTATATAACCAAAATGCATGCCGATCAGCAACCACGATGACCAAAAAGCAAACACCGAAATAAATCCGAAATAATAGAAAAGACGAAAACCAACCCAAAGAATTTGCTGAAATAATTTGGTATTAAGTTTAACAAATTGTTTACTTTTTCATTTACATTTATTATCAAGACTCAAACCGAGGTGGAAGTTATCAAAGATTCGGCACAGCCGAATTTAACACTCTTAGGGCCATTATTACAACTTGCCGTTAGTTAAAGGCAGGATTTTGTCGGACCGATAAATGGCTTTACATTATAAAACCTTTATTTATTACTTTTTTATCCATTAAGTATTATTATTATTAATAGTAATAACAATAAAAAATTAAAGTTGTAATAATACAAAGCTATTTATCGGGCAGACAAAATCCTGCCTTTAACTAACGGCAAGTTGTAATAATGGCCCTTACTTGTTTTTTTTTTTATTTTTTAATATTTATTTGTACAATAACAATATATACATATTTATGTTGACCTCAGCGCCCTAAAGGCATTATTGAGGTAAGTTGGCAAAAATAATAAATTTAATTCATAAATGTACAAATAACAAGTTATAAGTTTAATTTAAATACAAGTTCTAAAAATGTAAGAATTGATAAATAGTTTTTTATGATACGAGATCTTTAAATATAACTGTATTTACGATAGAAGCGTTTCAAATGTGCCACAAATATATTCTTTACAAGATGATTTAAATGTTGAAATTCTATCAATGGATTTAAGAACTTCAGGTAAATTGTTAAATTTGTTACTACCAATAAAATCTATACGTTGTTTAGTTGTTTCCAGTCTACATCTAGGAATTCTGAAATTCGATCTATTGCGTGTGCTATAATAAAATTGATTTTGAAGAAATGGTATGGTAGTATGCCCAACATTGTGAATACTCTTAAAAACAAACTTCAAAACTTGGTACTCATGCAATCCATAAATTGATAAAATATTTTTCCTTATATCCTTATATAATGCAACAGTTGGATAAGTTAATGGTAATTTGTAAATGATTTTTAAAGCTTTATTTTGCATACATTGTAGAGATTTCAGCACGTTGTTATTTCTATTATAAGCATAAATAATCGCTAAATAATTAAAATGAGAATGTATTAAGGATTGATATACTAACAATTTGGCCTTTCCATTTAATTTGTATTTGAATTTGAACAAAATACCAATTGCCGGTGCAATTTTCTTTTTTATATCCATCATATTTAATTCCCAGGACAGTTTGCTTTGTAATGTGATTCCAAGATATCGTATTGAATGAGTTTCAAAAACAGAATTTCCGTCAATATTTACAAAGAAATCATTATTAACGCTTGAAGCATGAGGTCTAAATCTGATCAATTTAGTTTTATCAGGGTTGAGTAATAGTCGATTTAACCGTGCATATTCCATTATTAAAGCTGCGTCCCTTTCTATATTAATTTTTAGTACTAAATCATTCTTGTAGGGATAAAATACACAGACATCATCTGCAAACATAAAAAGTTTTCCACTTAAACCAAGGTCTTTTAAGTCATTCAAATATATTGAGAAAAGTAACGGCCCTAAACCACTTCCCTGCGGAACACCATGTTGCACCGAGCCAATAAAACTTTTTATGTTCTTAATTTCTACGTACTGTTTTATGTTAAATAAATAATTTTTAAACAGCAAGACTTCTGGCCCTTGAATGCCATAATAGGTTAGCTTATCTAACAATATTTGATGATCAACAAGATCGAATGCCTTAGTGAAATCAAAAAACATTCCAGCCACTCCTCTAGAACCCTCATCTAAACCTTGGCAGATTCATCTCACAACATTTACGACAGCATCTTCAGTACTACACGCTCTTCTAAAACCAAATTGGTAGTTATACAATAAGTTGTTATTTTCTAGGTACAATAAAAGTTTGTCGTATATAATTTTTTCAAATATTTTATCAACTGAAGAGAGAACAGCAATTGGTCGAAATTTATCAACAGTTGATGCATTAACCTCTTTGGGTATGGGAACTATGCTATATACTTTTAAGCTATTTGGGTATACTGAAGTATTGATCATAGAATTGAAAATATGAACTAAAATTGGCGCTATTTCTTCCCGACATTCCTTAATAAATTTTGATGATATTTTTTCATTTTCCATTTTTATTTTTAATTTTTCAATTTTCAATTTCCATTTTCCATTAGTCATTTTTCATTCTTCAATTTTCATTTTCCATTTTTCATTTTTCTAATTTCATTTTCCATTTTTCATTTTCCATTTCCATTTTCCCTTTTTCAATTTTCATTTTCCACTTTTAATTTTCCATTTTCCATTTTTCATATTTCAGTTTTCGATTCCATTTCCCACTTCAATTTTCATTTTTCAATTTTCATTTTCCATTTTTCAATTTTCATTTTCCATTTTTCAATTTCATTTTCCATTTTTCATTTTGCATTTTCCATTTTTCATTTTTCAATTTTCTTTTTCCATTTTTCATTTTCCATTCTCCATTTTTCATATTCTATTTTACATTTTTCATTTTCCATTTTCCATTTTTCATTTTCCATTTTCCATTCTCAATTTTCTATTTTCATTTTCCATTTTTCATTTTTCAATTTTCTTTTTTCATTTTCCATTTTTCATTTTCTATTCTCTATTTTTCATTTTCTATTTTCCATTTTCCGTTTTTCATTTTCCATTTTTCATTTTTATTTTTCATTCTCCATTTTCCATTTTCATTTTCCATTGGAAAATTTCCATTTTTCGTTTTCATTTTTTCCTTCATATTGGCGATTTTTTTTTGTTATAACGTGATAACGATAAAAAAATATGTGGCAATACTACTAACATGAGCTATGTTATTGTGTTCTTGGTATTGTTAATATATATGCATGTTATTTTTGTGGCATTTTTTTATGTTGTTGTACAATTATTATGTTCAACCACTAAACTGTTACAACAAACACATTGGGTTTTATGTTTTTTTTTAGAGATATCTACATATTTTTGCTCGTATCTAATCACAATGATGCCCGATGTAGCCCATTTTCAATAACAACCTGCTGGGAATTATGGCAAATGATAATTTTCTAATGAATGAATGAGCGAGATTTCAACAGACAGACGGACATCACTATATCGACTCGAGCTGTGATAAGGATCAAGAATATATATACTTTATGGGGTCGGATATTAGTTTTTCGATGCGTTACAAACGGAATGACAAACCTATATATACCCTCTGCCACTGACGTGTGGAGGGTATAAAAATTACTATATTCGTATAGTGTATGAAATAACCAGAGTTAACTAATTAATTTGTTTAAAATGCTTCTTAAAAACGTTACATACTGAATTGAAACTAAGAAAGTTTTCGTTATTTTCCTAAAATTAATAAATTACTTTTTTTTAAGTAAAGTAAATAAAACTGTTTTAGGACTAAAACTATTGTAAGCATTTAATGAATATTTTGTCAAATTTCTCGTAACACAAATAAAGCAAAATATATATAAATAAATAAATAAATAAATAAATAAATAAAAAACAATAATAAAATTAAAAAATAATAAAAAAAATAATTACAGAAAAAATAAATAAAAATTATTTTGAACACGATTTTTTATGAAAACAATAAAATTATTGTTTTTAGTTTTTTTCATAAAATTATTTTATAAAATTTATTGAAAAGAAAATATTCTTTTCAAACAGCTGTAATACAAAAAATTAACAAGAAAATTTAGTCAGTCTATATCGCTATACGATACCCTATGTTTAAAGAAAATCTCATGTCCACCAACTAATTGAATGTAGAAAATAAACAGAAACCATATTTGAGTGGTATTATTATACATATTTATGTGGGGACTAGGTGGAAAAATGGATAAATAAAGAAAATATAAAAAAATAAGTATAAAACATAAATAAAAATAAATATTAATAAATAAATATTAAAAAGGTAAAGATACAAAAAAAAAATTAATTTAAAAACAATAAATATAAAAATAAATAAATATAAAAAAATAAATATAAAAAAAATTAAAAAAAATAAATATAAAAAAATATTAAAAAAATAAATATAAAAAAAAATAAACAAAAAAATAAAATTAAAAAATTAAAACAATTTTGAACACAACTTTTTTATGAAAACAATTGTTACGAATTTTGTTTCCAATTTTACAAGTTAAACAATTCGTATCATGATATTCCACTTTACGTTAAAATAAATATAATTTAGATTTATATATTCCACCTTACATTCTATCACGATAAAAAATTCTTCGATTTTGGTTTAGAACTTGGGTAGTTGCAGACAAAATTTCTTACGTACACTATTGTCTTCGTAATCAACATTAATTCAAAGAACAAAGTGGCAAAGTGAACAACGCCTTTAAGTGCATTCCGTGGTTTAAATAAACAAATCAAAAAATTCCATTGGTGAATGTACAATTAAAGTAGTTTGACAACATTTTTCTTAAAGAATAATTTGATTTCGTTTTTTTATAAAAGTTTACATAACCAAACCATAATTATAACAATTCTGGCAGGAGACAAGAAAAAAAATTGAGGTAAGAATGTGAATTTTATTTGAAATTTAGATAATTGTATCAAATTAAGGACACCCTTAGGGAAACCTCGGACCCAATTTGGCACCCGTCATCATACTTATATTTGTTACTTCATCAACCAGGTTACTAGCAACAATTAAATAATTCCGTTGGGAGATTTTAGTGAGATCAGGACAATAGCTGAAATAAAAAAATATTTGGCTCAACTTGAATAAAATTAATCTACCCATCACGCGGTCCAACATAACCAAAATAATAAGTATCCGAATGTCATGGTACATACAATGTAAAACCATTGATTTATCTTTTTTTTAAAGCTTTGCAATATAATTTAATATTTTCCAAGTTATCCAAAATATATAATATATGTTAATTTTTTTAGTTGACCTTTTTATATGTAATTGAAAAAGAAATTAATATTAAAGCTCGAGGTCCAATTTTTGTTTTTAAATCTTTATTGCCGATATTTCGCTACTCTTTGAGTAGCATCGTCAGGGCTAGTCGAAGTAAAAAGTAAACAAAACAATATAATATAGATATAATAGACCTGTTCGCGTACGTGATAATTTCTAATAATTTGTACAAATTATCACAAAATTTACTGGATCCTGTTCGTTTACTTCAAAAAGGAGAACAAATGAGAGCGTAAAGTGACAGTTCATTTTTTTAAAACTTGCTAGTTTTTACTGGATATATTTTTGCCAGTAAGAATTAGCAAGCAAGAAAAAATATATGTTTGAAAAACATATGATTGATTTTGTGGTAAATAAAGAAAAAATACTACAATTCTATGTTAGTACAAAAATTTTAAATAATAATTCTGAGGAAATTAACGATAGAAGTAAATATTCACATAACCAGGTTTCATTAATTTTAATCTTTTAAAACCGGTTCCTGCCAAAAAATATGTGTATCTGCCAATTTCTTTCATAATAAATGTTTATTTTGAAAAGCAATAGGTAATTATATTAGTTTCAATGAATATTTTTACATGTTAAATAAAATAAATTCTTCTAATTAATGTACATATATGTATTTCGGTTTTTAATTTAGAGTTTCACTTCTTATTCACTTTCAAATGTGTTTACAATCAGTTGTTTCTATGATCTTGCAAATTCTTACAAATTGCTGTTCGTTTACTATTTCGGGTATTTATGTTTTTGAGAACTAATTTTTCTTACTCTCTGAAATTTAGGTTTTTACTGGGAAAGTAAACGAATATATAAAATAAGTACATCACTCAAGAAAAAGAAGACACAAAACAAAAAAGTGATAATATAAAAGACAACAGTAATAACAACTACAACTTACAGGCTATATTTCAACAAAAAATGTTTTTCTTTTAAGGTAAGTATTTCGAGTTTGTCGTCTATTATTGCACTAACATTGAAATGTTATATTGCACTGCTTTTCCCCTTATTAATTAAATGCCGAAAGATCTGCGCGCAATCTCTGTATCAGCTTTGAAGTTTATTCTCTTCGTTGTTGGTACATTTATTTTGTGGAGCATCTCTAACATAAAACGACGTTTATAATTATCTTCGCTTTGTAATATTTGTACATTGTCGAAGTTAGGAGAGTGATTGTTATTCGCACAATGGGCTGCTAGTGCTGTTTTTTGTGTTGAATTTCTGTCTCTTAATCGTTGGTCTGATTTATGTGCTGCAATTCTAATTTTTAATCTGTTTTTTGTTGTACCTTGTTCAGGGCTGGCTCCAGTAGTTCTGCCGCCCGGAGCGGAATTTACGTTCGCCGCCCCCCAGACAAGCATCAAATAAGTTTTCAAATATATTTTTAAAAGACAAATATTAAAAATTTAAAATTTTTAGAATGCTTATTATGTTTAGAATGATTATTATGTTTATATATTTATGATTCGGAATCGTTGATCTTAGATACGTTTTTATGAGTTTCAGTTTCGAAAAACATCTTTTCGCGCTGGCCACTGTGACAGGTAGGCGCAAGCCCATACTCTCTTGTTATTTTAAAAGTCTCTATAGGTGTACTCTTAGATGTCACAATAGTTGAAGGAACTTTGCTTACATCATATAGAAAACCAAAAAGTACACTATGGCTTTTAATTTGTTGAAATCTTACACTTGACGCACTAATGGTGATGTCTAAAACTCTGTAGTAAAAACCAACTTTGTACCGCATTTCTGGGTCGTCTATAGATTCAACTCTTCCTTCATAATCAAATTGGGCCTCGGTTTTTCGCATCTAGTCTGTTTTTTGTATAGTGGCACCAATGTTTGGGTTTTCCATCTCAATTTTAGAAGTAAGATCCTTGGCGTCTATGATGTAACACACACATAATGATACATATATGTATGAAAGTACACTCATTTGTTTTTATTTTTAAATTTATTTATTTTAAGTGAATGTACGTGTTTATTTGTTTACATTTATAATCACTATTTGTTTACATTCATAAATTCTTTAATTACACTTGCCTTCATATCTATACATACCATACATACCAAAAAAGACACTAACCCCAAGTGAAGGGTCATATTGCAATAAATTAGAGTATCGCTTAGTGAAATTGAACCCCACTTGAAGCGAAGTGACAAATTTATGCTAATGAACTTCAACCAAGTTGAAGAATGTTATTGACTAATGCTCAAATGGAATGTCACTCAATTTTGAGAAAAAATATGAATTGATTTTTGAACGTACACTGATTGGTCAATTAAGCCCCACCTTCAAAAATCAATACGAAAGAAATGTGTATAATCGTATGTATGTATTAATAGAATAGAGATAGCTATAATTATTTTAAGTAAAAATTAAGGAACTATTATCGTATATAAAGCCAAAATTTTATAAAATAAAATCAAACATAATTTTTGTCTCGTCGTGGATGACACTGAAATTGATTCAACAAAAATAAAATTGTTTTACTGGCATAATCTGCCAACGAGCATAAACTCAGGCATATTCTGCCTAAATGCAAAACAAATCAAGATACTTTTAAAAAGTGCATCTAGTGTGCACACGAGCACTGCTTTGAGGAAAGCACTTGACAAAATTCCTCCTAAGACTGGTCCGGTTCTTACCAGTCCTAGCCATCGACCACCCTACCATTTCTACACTCTACTATATGTGATGATCACATTTACTGTATGACGATTACACATATATATATTACCATAATACCCATAAAATTTTAAATCGTTTCTCAGACATGAAAAACATTTTTTGTGCTTTCTAATAAATTTACAGCTTTTAATACATCTAAGTCAATTTGTCGCCAGTGAATCAGTAGAATAGAAAAGTTACGATTATAAGGTGTCTCTTCTTACAGCCTACAAGTTTAGTTAGGCTCGCTGCGAGACTCTCGGCACTCAAAAGGTTATCCAGAACGACATTTAATGGGTTATAAATTATCTAAATGTTAATTCGTAGTGAATGTCATTTTTTGACGTTTACATGTTTACCGCCTTTTTACATGTCTGTTGAAAGTTATGTTAATAGTATTTAAGAACCATAGTCCGAATTCACACAAGGCAACTTTTGTTGCGCAATTCTTGAGTTTGTAGGAGAGAGGGGAAAGAAGAGCGGTATTTGGTACGGAGTTGCTTGTACTCGGCAACTCGCTTTGTTGTGCAATTCGTAATTATAAACACGAAGTTAGCTGCAGGTTATTATTTAACATTTCTTTTCATTCTATGCTTCGCTGTTTTAAATTGTGCACAATTTAAAAAAATTTAAAAGCAGATTTTATTTAGATTTTACAAGATTATTCCAGATAATAAAGATACATAAAATAAAAGAAGTGTTTATTTTGTAACCCCCCAATCTCACATCACACTGAAATTGTAAAATCGTTGTGTACGTATTATCAACGAAAAATTGTTCGAATTAGTCGAATCCATCGCCATTAAATTTTATGCTCAAACATCTGACTGCAATCTCATTTTTAAAATGTTGTCGAAGCGTAAACTTCAAAAAATTTGTATACTTCTCTCTCTTATTTTATTTTAAGTAGAGTTACCGAGTTTATTATACAGGCACATGTTTGAGGGAAAATGTTTACATATATTATTATTAGTATTATTTTAATAATAGTTAATAATATTTATGCTCTATAATTAACAAACTTGCGTTTTTGTATGCGCATTTCAAAAAAAAAATGATTATAATAGATTTAGCAAGTTAAAACTTTAATTACAATTTTACAGAATCCAGTAAATTTGAATTAAATTTATAACAGGGTAACATTAATCATCGTTAGTGTCTGCCACTACTCGCACGAAAAATTTTGTGCCATTAGTGTGACCACTGCGGAAAATGTGTGTGTATTAGTAAAAAAATGTGAGTGTATTGAGTTTTTCGAACTTTCAGTGTGATGTGAGATCGCTGGGTAAGCAAAGTAGTGCAATTAATAATAATTAAATAAAAATGTCATTTATATGGAATCGGCAGCTTACAGAAAAATTAATAATGTGTGTGGAAGAAATGAACTGTCAAAAATTTAAGAATTTGAAAGCAAAAGAAAACGAAAAGTTGCGGTAATAAATTTCTCTGTGTAAACATTAAGGCAACTTTAAAAGAGAATTGAAAAAAGTTGTGCAGCAAAAATTGCCTTGTGTGAATCCAGACATAGAGGTCAGAAGCAATTTTGATTTTACAAGAGACGGAGTGTAAAACTGCGGTAAAGTATTTAGTTTCAATTTGTATTTTTTGTATTTAACTGTTATTCCTTTTTTTAGAAATAAACATACACGCACAGATTTGAATTTGTTCAACGCAAACCCGTTTTTTACTATAGTCAAGAACATACCTACATAAACCTTCTTACATTCTTTATTTTCCTCTCCAATGCAGGGTATTTTGTAAGTCACATTTGACTTTTCAAACTTGTCTATTTTATCTTTAGTGTTAGTATATAGTATTCTTAAGTTATTGTCTGTTTTGTGCGCCATTCTATAATTTCCAGTGTCATATAATTTTGATTTTTCAACTCTTTCTGATATTCCAGGGACATACGTTAGAGATTTGTATATTGCAGGGGTCTCCTGGTTAATTCTTATTGTTTGATTTTGTTTTCCATAGTCACGTAATAAATTTTTTGTCAGTTTTTTTGGAAAGTTGTTCATGCACATAATAGTTTTAATCTTTTCTATATTTTTACCATGAAATTCGAAGTAACTTATATTTAAAACTCGTCTTATAAGGTTGTTGGCGGTGTTAATTATTGTCCTCTTTGGATGTTTCGAATAAAAATTAATTATCCTTCCAGAAGCTGTGTGGCTGACATTGTGATGGAAAAACTTTGGGACACTTGTATAGAAAAATTGACAATAAAACCCAAAATATTGGTTAAATATGTGGATGATATATTTAGTATAGTTCCGGAGAGTGCAATAGAAGAGACTTTGGCAAATCTTAACAGCTTCCATAAAAAAATTCAGTTCACCATGGAAAAAGAACTGCATTCCAGACTTCCATATCTGGATACTATGGTGATCAGGGTAAATAATGATATCAAAATAGATTAGTACCAAAAACCAATGGCTTCCGGAAGGATAATTAATTTTTATTCGAAACATCCAAAGAGGACAATAATTAACACTTCGACAATGTATAAATATTACAAAGCGAAGATAATTATAAACGTCGTTTTATGTTAGAGATCTGAGCTGATCGGTATAATAAAAGATGGGTCTAGGTCAAATATTTTTGGTAGTTACAAACAGCAGCACAAAGTCATTATACCCAAACAACATAGTGGTATAGGGTATAAAAATTTTGTTTTGTATTCACCAAAAATATGAAAAACAATATTTGGCTATCCCATGCCCGTGACCTTTTTGCCTATATCTCTTGAACCTGGTAGAATATTTGCATGATACAAAAACTAAAACAATATGTCTGAAAAATGACTATAAATCTAACAAACAAAAAATTTTTTCGCTTCAGACCGTCATCTCAAATGTATGTAAAGTGCATATGTAGGTGTGTACAAAACCGTACATCACATATGAAAACTCTTACGAAAACTGAAAATAGTGGAAATTAGAAGTATAAATTTAAAAAATATTCAAAATTCAAAAATAACGATTGTTTGTTTGGACAGAGTTGTATATTCTGAAATTAATACAAAGTAAAGCTGTATGGTACGAAAACTGAATCTAACCACACTGCTCGTAGGCCTGACTTTAGGTGAGTGTTAAAACGCTGACCAAAAAGTGCAAGTACGAGTGTATGTGAAGGTTCATGGTTCAAACCTCACGGCCGCCCTAAGTAGAAAAATTTTCATATAGAAACAATCTATTCAATTAAAACATAACAATTATCACAATGTTCAATAAATCGCTGATGAAGGCTGAAATGCCAGAAACCGATCCGATTAAGAATACAGTGCAGTTATGAATTTTTGAAATATATGCTTTCTTTTTCTTTACCATGCACCATTTAAACAAAATTAAAATTTGCATATTAATAACAGTAGTAATTGAAATATGTCTGAAAAATTACTATAAATCTAACAAACAAAAAAAAAAACTAAAACATTTGTAAAATATTAATATACGCATATAAAATATAATGAACTGGCAGGTGTCGACTTTGGAAGCTCGTAGCTCCTGAACCACTGATTTGAATTGGATCAAATAACCTTTAAAAGATAAGAAATTATTTATATTTCCTAGATCCGAAATCTCTATGTTAAGCCGTTCCTGAGTTACAGCACTGCAAAGTTGCAAGTGGATACATTTGTACCCGGGTGTGTGTTCTAGGGTTAACGACATTATTTTAGTACATTCAACGCTAAATGCACTCCATGGAACATCGCGAAAACTCAAATGTCATCTAATTTATGATTTGTAAGCAATGATCTACTAAACCTCTCTTATTTGAATTATTTTGTAAATCAATGTAACTCTCATTATTAGTTGGTCAGTCCGATTCCCTCTTGTTCCTCCTCCCCTTATTACTAATAAGGTTTATTATAATTGTTAAAGTTAATTTTTTTAATACGAATAAGACTCTCCATGAGTAATGTTATTCCATTGTTGTTATAAACGTAGAGTATTATAAACGTATTGTCTATATTTCTTAAACTGTTTTCCAATAAATTTAATGGATAGAGCTTAAAACCATGAAATTCTAAAGCCTTTATTATAATGAGAATGACCGCCACAGTTATGTTATGTCATAAATAGGGACAGTGAAGGAAAACAACGGGTATTTCGACTGTCTAGGAGTCTGACACTAGTTCAGTAGGGAGGGAAAAGTGTACCCCTAATGGTGCTTCATCTTTGGAATTGTCTTGATAAAATTTGATATTTAATCTCTTTTCCATCTGTGTACATTTTTTGAGGTGTATACGCTCAGGGGGGTAAATTTCTATTTCACAATAAAATCACAAAAACAGCGTATCATGTGCCGTATGACAAATCGGTGTGACTTGTGATTGTATTGGTGAAAAAATTATGATACAAAATTGTTTCAGCTAATTCAACAACCCTTTGCTGTAAAACGTTAAAAATTTCACAATATAAATGTATAACAACCTCACAAGTATAACCGGAGACCCTGCAGTTGTTTGCTATAAGTGATACATAGATGACGCTTTTGTTTGATTTTAAAAATGTGACATAAAAAAATCTTTAATTAGTAGATGTTTACACATCTCCCCTGTGATCGGACTCACATGATTTTTTTATTTCGCCTACTTTATCGTATTTTATTTTCTTGCATGAAGAGTAGGCTTGTATGTTAATACGCATGACGCCCGAGTTGAGAACCAACATTGCCATATCCAGAACTAGCTGGGAGAAATCATTCATGCCGCTTCTTCCCATGTATCATGAATCGGTATTATTTTATTTATAATTCGAATTGTTTACAATTTTTATTATTTGATAATATGCTAGCGTTTACACAATAAAATTATTGAAGACCTGCTTTTATGCGAAAAAATAAAATAATATCTAACACATGCTTTTATGCTATTTCAGGTTACTTACGAGAATCGTCGCATGCGTTATAGAAAATTTTCTATCGAAATTATTTTTTTATTTACCAAAATGAAATACTAATGCCGTTTTCTTTTCTGACAAAAAATGTTGCCCTTTTTGCCCTTTTTTCGAAAAGTGTATTTTTTTATATATTCTGAATTAAGAGCAACCTTATCTTATATATCAATCGAAAGGTCTCAAAGTCGAGCCCTCATAAATCACAAAAAATTCGAGCCATTGACTTCTTTCAGGTCATAGTGGGAGAATATTTCCCCATTGTTCCCCTTTTTTGAATATTTTCACCCTATGACTTCCAAGAGGATAATAATCAAATTTTTTTTTGTATTTATGAACACAGCACTTTGAGGTTGCTCTTAATTTAGAATATATAAAAAAATACACTTTTCCAAAAAAGGGCAAAAAGGGCGATATTTTTTGTCAGAAAGGAAAACGGCATAAGAATAATTTTGCTGACCCAATTAACAAAATATGGCCGCTAGTTAAGAGTAAAAACTGAAAAGAGGTCTGACGTTTCTCCGTTTTCTTTAAATAATAAACCAAAATATTCGGTTGATTTTACTCGATATCGAATGCGGCGATTAGCCCTCAGATCATGTATAAATTGAGTAATTGGGTGTTTCCCAGCACCAGCTGGTCGGAAAGTTGGTGAAAATTACAAAAATCAGAAATTATATAAACCCGTGGTTTGAAAGCTGAAAGTTTCAGACCTCTAGACCAGTCGAGAAGTTGGTGAAAATTGAATTTTAAAAAATCTGCCTCGGACAAAGACTTTAAGTAAAACTACATTTTAAAGCACCATTTCCAAAAAAATGTACCTCTTTAAAAAAGACATTTTCAATTATTCGTATTTATATTTAAGGTTGTATTATATATAATGCGGCATCAAACAACAAATGATTATTCATGGAAATTATTGGCCCAATACTTTCTAACGAAAGGAACTATTATTTCGATAAAGTGGGATTAAAAAAAAAATTTAGGAAATTTTTCATTAAATTCTAGGAAAACAATATTATTTGGTTTCGGATCGAATCAGTCGACCCTAGATAAAAAGCAAGGAAAATTTATTTCTTTTATTATACATATTTAATAGAAAGACGTGAAATGTAAGTTTAATATTTATTAACGAGCAATTAGAAGAAAAACCAAATAATATGAAGATTTTTATATTCAGAACAAGTTCAAACAAAAAAATAAACGGCAAGCAAAAGGAAGTTATGGCTGATTCCATGATAGAGCACCACAACTTGACAATAAAACCTTCTACCAACTTGTGTCCAAGGAAAAGTCACTTCCAAAATATTGTGGGAACAACTGACACTTAAATTAAATATGTCTTTCCATCCTGTTAAGGAAGATAAATTATGGTGGAAGGTAAGTTTGTTTAATTTATTATAAAATTTTTAGGTATTTGCAGATCAAAAGCACAATGTAAAGAAATTATATTTCAATATACATCTAAGACATCTAAAAGAAAAAATTGAAGTGGGCCTTTTGAGAAAAAACTTATTTTATCTGCCGAAGAGCAAATTCTCCAGACTGCTGGAATTGAGAATAGGTTTCTTAAACCCCCATCTTAAATTTGGATATATTGTTGGAATTCAAAGAACTTTCGCTAAAATTAAATGAAAAAGAACACATTGTTAACATGGAGATAAAAAAGTTCGATTTAGAAATTAAATCGCTTCAGTTGGAGATGCTCACAAAACTAAAAATTATTGATAATATAAATAAAACAAGTAAGAAAATTATAGTCGGTATATATCGAGTATACGACACCCTATACCATGCGTTTAGAGGTCCTGTCTCTAAGGCCCAACTAATAGGATATAGAAAATAAGCATAAACCAAATTTGAGTGGCATTGTTATTAATTTATCAATACACTCAAATGAAAAAAGTATGTACGATACATATAACAAATGTAATTAGAGGCGGTATAGTTCTAAACTAGGCGTACATTTTAAAATCAAAAGAAACTAAAAGCCAAAGCAAATATGCCAAAATAGCTTTTCAATGTATGAGGTAATAACAGCATGTGAAAATTTATTCACAAATATGTATTAAGTAAGGAAACCTAAAGTTTTCGCCAACATAAATCTCATACCTACGCCAGACATCCCTGCGGGCAACTCAACTAACTTTTAATGTACTTAAATCTAGCAATTTCGCAACTAGTGGTGGTTGATATTTGAATTACTTTCAATGAAGCAAACTGACTATTTTAACATTCCGATGTCCTAGGCGGTAGTCAATTATCCGACTCTGCATGACTTTTCAACTAACTTAAAGTTACCTAATTTGTAGTTAGCTACAAACTAGTTATATTTTATAGTTGGCTATAAGCTGACTTAATCAAAATCAAACAGAAGTTAGCTTACTATTAGTTAGCTTATAATACTCTTTACTTTATTCAAAAGTGGAACTCCCAAAAGAAATTTAAATGTAAAAATACAAAATTTAGTATTAAGTTTATCAAATTGTTTACTTATTCAAGTATTTTGTTTACATTTGTTATAAATAAATAGTGAAATATGTAGATATTAATAAAACGTAAAACTCAGGTGGAGGGTAGATAGTAGAGGTTCGGCATAACCGAATTTAACAATTTTCTTTTTAACGCATTCAGCGTGGATATGATGTTTTTAATAACTCTTAGGGCCATTATTACAACTTGCCAATAGCTAAAGTTAGGATGTTATCTGGCAGATTATTAGTTTTTCGTTATTACAACTATACTTTAAGCTAAAAGTGACCGATAAGCTAAAGGGAAGATATTGTTGCCTTTAACTTTTAACGTGAGGTTTATGTATTTAATATTGCCACATTTTCTGACCTATGAAGACGAAATTCACATCAATTTAGTTTTGGAAATAAATTTATTTATAGATACTTAAATATATGCTTGTATATTTTTAAAAAGTTTTATTACACATTTACAACAATTATGCAACTTATAGGTTAAAGGTTTTTGGTTTTTATTCTATTTTTTATTGTATTGTTTTTATTGTTTATTTGCGAACAACTAAAGGAACGTTGCCACTATGTATTTTGATAAATCAATTCATTTGGTTAAAAGTAATCGGTGTTTCCTTTGGTGCTGCCACAATATCAAAAATATTAATTTTATTTTAATAGGAAGTTGTAATAACGAAAAGAAGTTGGTAACTTTATTGTTCACTTTAGCTAAAGTTACCTTTAACTAACATTTACTTTAAAGGCAAGTTGTAATAATGGCCCTTAGAGCATCTCTGATGTCCTTTTCCACTTCATTAGAGCCAAGCGATCGACAGGCATTGTAACATAACAATATTTGTTATGTTAAAGCTTTTACTTATGTTAACTTGTTACAAATGTCACTTATAAAAAATATATGATAAACAAATGTATAGTTAAAATAAAGAATAAGTAACAGAGCTTATTCTGTATTTAGTACTAAAACTGTATGTATATATGAATTAGCATAAAAGAAATATTGTAAACAAGAACGAGTTAGTTAATAAAGACATGTTGAATTATTAACTTCACATGGCGCAGCCGGTATTAACGAGAGCGCAAATAAAAAAGTTAAACAAAGAAACTGATCAGGTGGAAACAGAAGAAGAAAATTTTGAAGAGGCTGAAAGTGAAAAAAGTCAGAAAAATACCATAAGAATGTATTTCATTAAGCCCGTTAACAACTTGTCGTTGGAGGGAAACGTATCGGAAAATTGGAAAAATTTATTCAGAATTTTGAAATTTTTTTGGAAGCGGCGGACTTGTCGGATAAACCAGATGCACGAAAAGTTGCTGTTTTGCTAAATGCTATTGGGGAAGAAGGATTGGAATTGTTCCAATCATTTAATTTGTCAGAAAAAGCCAAAAAGAGTTACAAAGAAGTTGTTGATTTTTGAGTTCCAAAGAAACGAATTGTCTATGAAAGGTTTTTGTTTTTCTCAAGAAACCAAAGAGAAGGAGAACCTTTTGACAATTTTTTGATGTCAATAAGAAGGCTGAGTAAATCTTGTGATTTTGGTGAACAACAAACCTCATTGATTAGGGATCGTATTGTTCTGGGAATAAAGAACAAACGGGTCCAAGAAAAGTTGCTAGAGAAGGATGTCGATTTTGATAAAGCTGTTGAAATATGTAGAGCTGCAGAAATTTCTAAAGGTCAAACAAAGGTTATTCAAATGAAGACTTCCGCTGATGTTGTTGCTGCTGGTGGTACTGTTGTTCGTAGTGCAGTGCATCAAATTAACAGAAACAAGAAGGAGAGTAGTATAGAAAACAAATTTGAGATAAATGAAAACAAACAAAGTGATACATTTCTATGTAGGAAATGTAATTGGCAATATAAACCAAGGCAATGTCCAGCTTTTGGTAAAAAATGTAATAAAATGAATCACTTTGCTGTTTGTTGTAATAGTAAATCCGTATCTAGTATTGATAATTTTGATACTAATAATTTTGATACTAATAATGAAATTTCTTATATTAACATGATTTCAGACAAAAAAGAAAATAAGTGGCTTCAAAATTTAAAAATAGAGGAAAGTTTCATAGAAGTAAAATTGGATACAGGTAGTGATGTAAATATTTTACCATACAGTGTTTTTCAAAAAATAAAACCTCTAAATAAAATAAACCCAACATCTACGGTACTCAAAGCCTATGGTGGCCAAGAAATCAAACCTAAAGGCGAATGCTTCTTAAAGTGTTTCTACAACAACAAAGTGAGTAATGAAAAATTCATAATTTTAAACGAAAATTATTGTTCCATATTGGGAGCTGAAGCCATTGAAAATTTGGAGATCGTAAAAAAAAGTACACAAACTGAAAATAAAAAGCGAAGAAAACTCAACAAAAGAAAAGTTTATAGAATATAATTCTGATGTTTTTAATGGAGTAGGAAGTTTTCCTGGACAATATAAAATTAACTTAATCGAAAACGCAACTGCAGTTGTTAAACCGCCTCGTAGAGTTCCTTTGAAAATAATGAAGGCCCTGGAAACATCATTAGAAGTTTTAATTGAAAAAAAAAAAATATCAAAAGTAAACGAACCAAGAGATTGGGTGCATAACCTAGTAGTAATAGAAAAAACGCCTATGTCTGGACCCCAGAAATTTACATAAATATATCAAAAAAGAACAATATTTGATACCTACACTAGATGAAATTTTACCAAAAATAAAAAATGCAAAATTTTTTTAGTGTTTTAGACCTAAAGGAAGGATTTTATCAAGTGGAATTGGACGAAGAATCCAGAAAATTATGTACTTTTTCTACCCCGTTTGGTGTATTTCACTTTAACAGATTACCATTTGGGTTAAGCACAGCACCAGAAATTTTTCAAAAGAAAAATGAAGAGAATTTTTCTAACATACCCAATATTGCCATTTACATAGATGATATTCTAGTTTATGAAGAAACATTAGAAGAACACAATGAGGCTTTAAATAATGTTATTAAAAGAGAACGAAATTTAAATATAAAATTTAATCCAAAGAAACTTCAATACAAAGTTGAGGAAATAGATTATCTTGGTCATAAAATTACAAAAAACGGAATATTGCCAAGCACAGAGCGAATAAATGCAATTAACAGTTTAAGAGACCCAATCAACAAAAACGAATTACAAAAATTTTTGCGCTTTGTAAATTATGTGAGATCATTTATTCCTATTTAGCAGAAATAACTACACCTCTAAGAGAGCTTTGAAAGAACAATACTCTCTTTGTCTGGCAAAAAGCTCATTCAGACACTATTGCTAAAATTAAAGAAATGCTTGTAAGTTCTGGTGTGCTAAAGCCTTTTGATGAAAACAAACAAATTGTTAAACAAACTGATGCTTCACAAAATGGCTTAGGTTGCTGTTTGATACAAGATAATGGACCGATTGGTTATGCATCGAGAAGTTTATCGGATACAGAACAAAGATATGATCAAATTGAAAAAGAGCTCTTAGCAATTATTTTCAGTTGCAGAAAATTGCATTAATATATATACGGAAGAGAAGTTATAATAAAAACAGGCCACAAACCGCTTATACGATTGATGGAAAAAGAAATACACAAAATACCATCTGGTAAACTGCAGCGTATGCGTTTACGTTTATTAAATTATAATGTTAAACTAGAGTATTTGCCGGGAAAGTAAATATATGTACATTGCGGATTACTTATCAAGAAACCCATTGAGTTTTAAGCCTTCAGAAGAGGAGCCAATTTTTTATGAAACAATTTTATCTATAAATGCAAGTGCAAAAAGAGAAAATCAGATTAAAGAAGAAACTAAAAAAGATGTACAATTGAGTAAAATCATGTATTTTTATAAAAACGGATGGCCAAAAAATAAAGGTAAGGTGCCAGAAAATTTACGTTTTTATTTTGGTAAAAGAAACGACATTATTGAAAATGATGGCATTCTGTACTTCAATGACAAAATTATGATACCTGATTCTATGAAAATGTAGATGTTAAATTTGCTACATAAATCTCACAAGGGAATTTGTAAAACTCAGAAAAGAGCAAGATATATTATGTACTGGAAAAATATGAACAACGATATAGAAGAAAAAATTTTCAGCTGTAAAATATGTTACCAATTTTCGAAAAATAATATCAAAGAACCAATGATACCACATGAAATACCACTAATTCCATTTCAAAAAGTGGGATGTGATATTGCAACATTTGAACGCAAAGATTATCTAATAGTCGTAGACTATTTCAGTAATTGGATTGAATTTAAATTATTACGAAACAAAACATCATCAGAAATCATTAAACAGTGGGTAGATATCATTTCTCAATTTGGTATACCCAAAACAATAATAGCAGACAATGTTCCATTCGGTTCATATGAGTGCAAACTATTTGCTACAAAATGGAATATTGAAATTATTACTAGTTCGCCTTTATATCCCAAATCAAAAGAAAAATGCTGAGAAATCAGTATAAATTTTTAAAAATATATGTAAGAATATTGTCTTCTTAATCTTCATAATACAGAATTCCTATTTTTTAATTAAATCATAAGGCAACATTGTAAACTCTTTAAATATTAATAATTCCGAATTCTTATTCTTAATTTAGTCATATGGCAACACTGTAATCTTATTGGAATATGACAATTCCAAATTCTTATTGTTCATTTGAATCTTACTGCAATACTGTAAGCACATGGTAGAGAATCTAAGCCACGAAGCGAGAACATAGAACATAAGAAATAAAATAATAAGTGTAATCCAATAAGAGAAACCCAATAAGAATAATCCAGAAACAACAGTGGGACAATCAACTTTGAATGTTGTTTCTTTGATTATTTCAGGTTAGAATAAACCATTGTTTTAGTTGTTAAGTGTAATTTTGTACAAATAAAGAGAAACTTTGATTATTTCAGAGAAACACTTCTGTTATTATTCACCACTAAAATATTATAACCTTTGATATAAAATAACTTATAAAACAACATTCACGTTGGAACTTATAATGGACAAGCTGCAATTCACATTCAAGGTTCAATCTTATGCAAAGGAGCCAAAAACAAATGTAATCTGCGTAACCTGCATTGACACGTTAGACGGCCGAACTTTTGTAATGCCCGATGAATACCTCGATTCAGCATGCCATAAGGAACTAATAAAAACGGCGGCATTTGCAAAGGTAAAGAAATCAATTAAACAAAAAGGGCAATATAGGAAAGTTTGGATAAATTTAACTGCAGAATTGGGGAATGCTTATTTAGACGAAGCGAATAATTTACAATTTGATGGTGCGTTTTTAGAGGAACAAGTCAAAACACAAGCAATTGAAAGTAATGTTTATTCTGAATCTGTAAAACAACTGTTGGAAACATTCATAGAAAAAACCCAAAGTAGATCAGAAGAAAAGAATATTGGTATAATCGCTAAAGAATTTACAATAGAAAAGTTTAATGGGAAAAATCCAAATGTGGATCAATGGATGGATAGCTTTGAAAAAGAATGTGAACGATTTAATATAACTCAAGATGGGAAAAAAATTGAAATTTTAAAATCGTTCATGGAAAAAGGTGCTTCAGATTGGTATTGTTGCACACTTTTGAAGCTAACTATTCAAGCAAATTGGGAAGCTTGGAAACGAAACTTTTGTGAAACATTTGCAAATATGGGATGGTGTTCAGTAAGATATGCATTACAATACAAATATCAAGCAGGCTCCTTGTTAGAGTATGCGATAAAAAAAGAAAAGTTTCTATTAGAAATAAGAAATTGTATTGATAACGGAACATTGATTGATTTGATCGCTATTGGCTTGCCGAATTTTGTAACCGATAGAATCGATAGAGAAAAATTGAGAAAAACTCAAGACTTATATAATGAGATAGGGAAGTTAGAAAGTTTAGTCCAGAGGAAAAACTTTGATAAGAAAAATTATAAAAATTATGGTAATAAAGAAAAAATAGAAAAAGTACCGTGCGAAATCTGTAAAAGTAAAGGAAAAGGTACGCGCTTCCACCCAGGAGCCAGTTGCTGGTTCAAAGAGACGGAGAACAAAATGAAATATGTTAATAATTCTATATTAGACGTAGAAATAAGTGAAACTGATCCAAAAAACTCAGAATACCACCATTAATTGAACTTCAAATAACGTTAAATGATAATTTAGATTTATTTGCTATTTACGATTCAGGCTCAAATGTATCACTGATAAATTCAAAATTAGTTAATTTGAAGCAAGAAAAGATTAAGCTAAAGCGAAAAGTTAATTTAAGAACAATTAATGGTGTGTACAAATCAAAAGAATTGATAAAAATCAAAGCAAGAATACTGAATATAGAAAAATACATTGATGTATTTGTAATTGATAATGAAAACTTCAAACATGACTTTCTTATAGGATTAGATTGTATACAAAAGTTCAAATTGATCCAAAATGAAAAACTGCAAATAGAACAGAAAAGCTCTAAGCACTTAGGAAAATATACATATGAAATAAACTTCAATGAACATGTCGATTTAGACAGTTTTAACGTTTTAACAAATCATTTGAGTCATCATGAAAAAAAAATAATACAGAATCTCATAGACAAATATAAAAGTATATTTGCAAAAGATAAATATGATATAGGTGTGGTAAGAGATTACGAAGCCAGAATAGATCTTATAATTGATAAATATTGTAGCAAACGACCATATCGATGCACAATTGAGGATAAAAAAGAAATAGAAGAACAAATCTCAGAGTTACTAAAAAAAAATTTAATAGAAGAGTCATATAGTCCTTTTGCTGCTCCAGTTACTCTAGCATATAAAAGAGATGAAAATAAAAAATCAAGACTATGCATAGATTTCAGAGACTTAAATAAAATAGTAGTTCCTCAATCACAACCATTCCCATTGATTGATGATTTGATAATAAAAACAAGAAACTGCAAATATTTTTCAAAACTAGATATAAATTCAGCATTTTGGTCGATACCATTACGAATTGAAGATAGGAGAAAGACAGCGTTTGTAACTCAAGACGGGCAATTCCAATGGACTTGTTTACCATTCGGACTAAAGACATCACCGGCTATTTTTCAAAGAGTATTAAATAATATAATAAGAAAACATACGCTGTCAGACTTCACAGTGAATTATATTGATGATATTTTGGTTTTTTCAAAATCCTTCAAAGATCACGTGAATCATTTATCACAATTATTAGAAGCAATATTGAAAGAAGGATTCAGATTAAAATTTTCTAAATGCACGTTTGCATTAGACTCAGTTCAATACTTAGGTCACATTATAAAGTGCAATACAATTTCTCCAATGAAAGACAACCTAATCGCAATAAAAAACTTTCCAATTCCTAAAAATCAGAAGAATATTAGACAATTCCTAGGGAAAGTTAATTTTTATCATCGATACGTACCAAAAATTGCGATTATTTTAGAACCTTTACATAATCTACTAAGAAAAGGACAAGAATTCATCTGGTCAGAAGGTTGCCAAAAAACTTTTGATTACTTAAAGGATTTCCTTTGCACACAGCCCGTATTAGCAATCTTTGATCCAAATTTGCCGATACACATATATTCAGATGCAAGTTTGTTAGGTGTAGGAGCTGAATTGAAACAACTACAGCCAAATGGAAAAACCGAAAAGCCAGTGGCATACTTTTCGAGAAAATTAAACGAATCACAAAAAAGAAAGAAAGCAACTTACTTAGAATGTTTAGCAATTAAAGAATGCATCAAATATTGGCAATATTGGCTTATAAACAGACCATTTAAAGTATTTTCAGATCACAAACCTCTAGAAAACATGAACATCAAAGTTAGAACCGATGAGGAGTTAGGTGAGCTTTCCTATTATTTATCACAGTTTGATTTTGAATTAATATATAATCCAGGTAAAAATAATATAGAAGCCGACTGCTTGAGTAGAAATCCAGTGTTAGAACCTGAAGATGACGAATATGATCAATTGAAAATTGTTAATTTAATTAACGTAGAAAATATTGTTGATGATCAAAAAAATAATGAAATAATAAAGAATAATAGAGATAAACTACTTATGAAAAATAATTTGTATTATAAAAGAACAAGGAAGAAAGATAAAATAATACTTTCTGAGGCGTTTTGTAAGAAATTTATTGAAAACGTACACAAAAATTTCTGCCACATTGGCGCAAAACAAATGCAAAGCAAAATATTACCATACTATACAGCCACCAATATTTCGAAATGCATTAAATATGTGTGCAAAAACTGCGAAATTTGCATTAAAAATAAATCAAGAGGACAAGATAAGATAGGTCTGATGTCACATCTCGGTCCTGCAAAAAAACCGTTTGAAATAGTATCTATAGACACTATAGGCGGATTCGGTGGCACAAGATCAACAAAGAAATACTTACATCTGCTTGTAGATCATTTCACGAGATTTGCCTACATACTTACCTCAAAAACACAAAACGCAAATGACTTCATTAAATTAACAGAAACTGTACTTAAAGAACATGATATAGAAATAGTTCTTACAGACCAATATCCAGGCATAAATTCTAAAGAATTCAAAAATTACCTAGAACAAAAAAACGTTACGATAATTTTTACAGCAGTAAATGCACCATTTTCTAATGGCCTAAATGAAAGGCTTAATCAAACTTTGGTAAATAAAATTAGATGTTCAGTAAATGAGAAAGACAGAAAATATGCGTGGACCACTATAGCACATAACTGCGTAGAAAAATATAATGATACAGAACACACAGTTACTAAGTTTAGTCCTAGATACTTATTACGAGGCGAAGATACCTCAATCCTGCCGAGCGAGTTAAAAAAACAAGAAAATACCAACACTTTACAAATTGATAGAACAAAAGCTTTTGAAAACAGTATAAAACATCATAATTATAATAAAAAACTATACGATAGAAATAGAATAAATCATAATTTCAATATAGGGGATCTTATATATGTTGAAAATGGAAACCGACTGAATCGAAAAAAATTAGATGAATTAAGAATTGGTCCTTATAAAATTCTGAAAAAAATATCAAAATCAATATATGAAATTGACATGGGACATAAAAAATTAGAATCAAATTTATTTCATATCTCTAAGCTAGTCCCACTCCCTAACAATTCATTGATTTAAACTGAATAAGTGATTTTACACCAAAATTTTCTTTTTTTGTCCAAATATTCTTTCTAAGGGGGGAGATGTAAGAATATTGTCTTCTTAATCTTCATAATACAGAATTCCTATTTTTTAATTAAATCATAAGGCAACATTGTAAACTCTTTAAATATTAATAATTCCGAATTCTTATTCTTAATTTAGTCATATGGCAACACTGTAATCTTATTGGAATATGACAATTCCAAATTCTTATTGTTCATTTGAATCTTACTGCAATACTGTAAGCACATGGTAGAGAATCTAAGCCACGAAGCGAGAACATAGAACATAAGAAATAAAATAATAAGTGTAATCCAATAAGAGAAACCCAATAAGAATAATCCAGAAACAACAGTGGGACAATCAACTTTGAATGTTGTTTCTTTGATTATTTCAGGTTAGAATAAACCATTGTTTTAGTTGTTAAGTGTAATTTTGTACAAATAAAGAGAAACTTTGATTATTTCAGAGAAACACTTCTGTTATTATTCACCACTAAAATATTATAACCTTTGATATAAAATAACTTATATATATTTAAGAAATCAACAACAAATGAAGAAAAATATTTACAATTAATGGAGTATAGAAATACTCCCCTTCAAGACATGAATTTGTCGCAAATGATGTTCAACCTTTTATTGAGAACAAAACTACAAGTTTCCGAAAAATTACTATATCCAAACTGCAATAACAATAATAAGGGAACAAAAATTTAAGGAGGGAGATAAAGTATTAATTAAAGATCGCAACAAGTGGAAAAATCGTAAATAAATGGAACACACCACGTTCATATATTGTAGAAGATGATGAGGCTAGAGAGTACCGAAGAAATAGTTGGTTTTTAAAAATAAAAGTTTGAAAAGTCACTCAGTATCCAATAACACTTCTAATTGAAATAAGGGGAAGATTTAACATAACAATATTTGTTATGTTAAAGCTTTTACTTATGTTAACTTGTTACAAATGTCACTTATACAAAATATATGATAAACAAATGTATAGTTAAAATAAAGAATAAGTAACAGACCTTATTCTGTATTAAGTACTAAAACTGTATGTATATATGAATTAGCATAATAAGAAATATTGTAAACAAGAACGAGTTAGTTAATAAAGACATGTTTAATTATTAACATCACAGACATCATTCTAGAATATAATTGCCCTATATTATGCGAAATGAATATGTTTTTAATATATAGGTTACCCGTTAAAGCTTGAAGAAAACTTTGAAGTCCCATAGTCTCTTCTTGCCATGGATTCCTTCCATATTACTTTCTAAACAGATCTTCATAGAAATGACTTCGGTTAACGTTTTTGGCAGGCGTCCTTTTAACAATGATTTCATCATATTAGTATGTACAAAGAATTACATTTCTTTTATTTGTACCACTCATTTTAGTTTTAATAATTAAAATTTAAAACATTTTAAAAATATTTCACTCTAACCTTTCTAACTTCACGCACGAACACTGATTTTTGTAATGAACAAACGAAAATGAAAAATAAAATGTCAAAAACAAGTGAAAAGCTTCTATTTCGGGAAAGCACACTATACACATGCTTCTATTTGTTGGGAAGTTCTGCATTACATTGCAGTTAGCTTATAGTTAGGTCATAAAAGTTAACCACAAGTGTGTTCTTTTTATAGTCGACTACCGATTTGCGTATAGGGATGCTACAAAAATATGGAAAAATTAAAAAAAGTGTGTACACATAATCAACAAATATTATAAACGAAATACAAACTATTATATCGGCTTTTTGTATACGGTGGGTCGTTTAAACATAATGTGAAAGAAAGAATAGACAAAAAGCACAACATATGAGCCACGTGTTGAAATATTACTTTGTGGCAGGGAATGATAAGTTATAAAAAAGAGAAAAAATACCATTATTAGAATGAAGTTAGTATAAAACGGCCAATTTAAAGCGATTAAACCTTGCGACGTTTTTTGTTGACGTGTCAGATAAGTTTGGAAATCGTATTTTCAGTGTTTAATTGCGAGTTTAAATCAATTTGAACTATATTTTGAATATATGTACATAACAAAGCTTTCAATTGTACAGTGCTACAAGGGATATTTCTTTTTCTTTTACAGTATGTAATATGGAATATGCAATTATTAAAATGTTAACATTAATAAGGCCAAATAACAATAAAATAAACTAATATTAGCACTAACACAAAATATTTAACCTGAACATAGAAAAAAGTCGTTAAGAAAATCTTTAGTGTAGCACAAGCTACAAGTTTGTATTGTCAAACCTTCACCTTAATTTGATATTAAAATTTCCTCAGGTTATTTATACTCAAATGGATCATTAAAATGATGGATGAAGTGTTCTATAGCCTTTAATGTAAGGTGCCTATTATGAGCAACTTTCGATTTTCGATTGTGGTCGAATTAACTGATCGAACAAATTTTCATTTGGTATTATGGCGCAGATTCGATAAAATAGCGCTATTGTGAATTTCACTCAATAGGATTATTCACAATAGCACATATTTATTAGCTGGCACTATAAACATTGTTTGTTTACAAATTTATCAAAAAAATAAAAATTAATTATTTATTAACATGGAATTATAGTTGTATGATCGTCTGATGAAGATGAATGCTTCGTCATGAGAGATGCTTCCAAGGTTTTGGAAATGGATTCCACCATAATTCTATGTTAATAAATAATTATTTTTTTTCTTAAATAAATTTGTAAACAAACAATATTTATTCACAGTGCCAGCTGATAAATATGTACTATTGTGAATAATACAATTGAATAAAATTCACAATAGCGCTATTTTATCGAATGTGCGCCATAATGCCAAATAAATATTCGTTCGATCAGTTAATTCGACCACAATCGAAAGTTGCTCATAATAGGCACCTATAAATCTGCAAACAAATGGTACCTTTGTTAAAACCTCGCATACTTACGTAGTGGAATCCATTTCCAAAATGTTGGAAGCATCTCTCATGCCGCAGCATTCTTCTTCATCATTATTTTTTTATTTAATAAATTAGTAAACAAACAATGTTTATTCATAGTGCCAGCTGATAAATATGTACTATTGCGAATAATCCAATTGAATGAAATTCACAATAACGCTATTTTATCTAATGTGCTCCATAATGCCAAATGAAATTCGTTCGATCAGTTAATTCGACCACAATCGAAATTCGAATGTTGCTTATAAAAGGCGTTCGATCTTCGCTGACTTTCGAACATCGACTATCGAATGTCAAATTCGTATTACGAGCTGTCAGCACGGTCGAAAATTTCGTTGTACAACGAATTTTCAATCGAACACAATTTTGCTTTCGATGCTGGATGTCAGTTTTCGATTGTGGTCGAATTAACTGATCGCACGAATTTTCATTTGGTATTATGGCGCACATTCGATAAAATAGCGCTATTTGAATTTCACTCAGTGACTATTCACAATAGTACATATTTATCAGCTGGCACAATAAATAAACATTGTTTGCTCATAATAGGAATTTGACATTCGATAGTCGATGTTCGATAGCCAGCGAAGATCGAATGCAACTCATAATAAATTTGTTCTGTATTTGTGTTGATAGACCATTTTTCTCAAGTCTAACATGGGCTCGTCAAAGTATTTAGAATGTACTTGAGTAAATTAGCCCAGGTAACACTTCATTTCTTTAATTTTTTTTTAAATGTGAAAGAAATATCAGTCAACAGACAAAACATAATTGAAAGTTATCTATATTCAGCCATCTAGCCATGACTGGAGAAAAATTATTTTAAAGCTTAGAAATGAGGGCAAATCGTTTCGTAAAATAGTTTGTAAATAGCTCCATGAATATACCGTTCAGAAATTATTAAGCCATTCATTTCCGATATAATTTTTTAATTGTATTTTGATACATCAAGAAATTTTATTCGATACGTTAGCACACTCGAATGTTTAGTTTTCAATACTACTTTAAGAAAATCTACGACTAAAGAATGAAATAAGAGATTTCCCATAAACTAATTCAATATGTTTAATATTCTACTACATTAACACTGACAAATACAAAAATCTCTTCATATATTTTTTCCATTAAATTCAAATATTGTGTATTTTCTTTTTGTTTAAGTGGTAGAATATAAAATAAATTACAAAAAAAAAAATAGTAAATATTTATATATATATAAAAAAAATTTACAGTCTAAAGCAAAAAGTAGGAGCAGAAAGAAAATAAAAAGAAATAGCATTATAGATACAACTTAATGAGAAAAAGCAATTGCAGGTGTAAAAAACAACAAGAGAAATATTAATCAAATAGCAATATAAGAATAAACACGAGAGTAAAAATATTCTCAGCTAGAGTCTTAACCATTTAACAATACAAAAATTAATTTATTTTTTATATAGATTTTGTTGGTTTTGTTTTATTGAATTTTTAAAATTAGTTTTTCTTTTGTAATAATTTGTTTTATTTAATAATCTTCTTTTTTTGCTTCTTTATATTATTCAGTAAAAACCCCTACAAATTGTTAAATTTAAAGTTTTTGCATCTTTTTTCTTTGAAATTAATTTGTATATGGAACAGCGTTCTGCCTTAATGGAAAGGTAGTACGGCGGTTAACAAATAATAGTATAGAGGGGTTCTGGTTTGTTGTTGTTTACAAGTCTTCATCCTCGTCGGGCAAGGCAGTTTCCTGAGCTTCTTGTAAATCCCTTTCGATTTGTAATTGCCAATCCTTGTCCATTTTTACTTCTGGAGGTAATAAAGCAGGCATAGCCACAAATTCTAAATTAGGATCACCCACCAATTTACGGGCCAACCAAAGGAAAGGTTTTTCAAAGTTATAATTTGATTTGGCAGAGATGTCGTAGTACTAGAAAATTAAATTAAAAAATTTTTTTTTATTTGGTAAATATATTTAAAATACATGTACGATCTCACCTGTAGATTCTTTTTTCTATGGAATACAATACTCTTGGCCTTAACTTTACGATCTTTAATGTCAACTTTGTTGCCACACAACACAATCGGTATGTTCTCACAGACACGCACCAAATCTCTATGCCAATTTGGTACATTTTTGTATGTCACACGTGATGTTACATCGAACATAATAACGGCACACTGTCCCTGAATGTAGTAGCCATCACGTAAACCGCCGAATTTCTCTTGGCCAGCTGTGTCCCAGACATTGAAACGGATGGCACCACGATTTGTGTGGAAAATCAATGGATGCACTTCGACACCGAGTGTAGCAACGTATTTCTTTTCAAATTCACCGGTCATGTGACGTTTGACGAATGTAGTTTTGCCAGTACCGCCATCACCCACCAAAACGCATTTGAATGTTGGAATATCTTGTTGTTCTTGAGCCATATTTTTTTTGTGGATATTTAATGGATTTTCCTTACAACGATGATTTTTAATTTAAACAAAACAAAAAATAAATTTTTGTAAAAAGAAATGCTGAAAAGAGAGGAAGGTGAAAAAATATTAAAGATTTTCAATAATAAAAAATCAGTTTAATTAAATGATAAAATAATTAAGCTTGAGGCCAATATTTATTTATTTATAATTCACTATAATACAAAAAGCCACCAAGGCCAATGAATTGTATTACATAGCAATACTCCCGAATAAGAATCTTAAAAATAATCATGTAAAAGGATAAACAATAATATATAATATACTAGAGGACCCCTGCTGCTCCTCAGCATTATATTATATTATATTATATTAATTTTTATAATATAATACCAAAATATGCCAAGAGAAGTTAACGTACAGTAATACCAAAATTTGCCAAGAGAAGTCAACGTACAGTAAAAGCAAAGTTGATTCTCCACGCATAACTTGAGTGTTTTTACAGCCTACGTTAATTAGAACTCTAGTTATAGAGGTTTGAGAGAAGAAAAATATTGAAAAAAATCTTGACGAAGCTTAATTATTTCATTATTTAATTACAACAAAAAAAGTCGAAGAAACACTAATATTTACTATGTAAGTTAATAATCTACATAGTAAAAATATATGAAAAAAAATACTTAGGTAATTTTAATTAGACACTTAGGTAAATTAACAAAAATTAAAATTTGATAAATTTTGATTTCAATTTCTATTTTAACTAAATTTTACCACTTTTTAAATTTTGACATTTTATTTTTATACAAGGATTTATACAAGTTTTTTGTGTGCTGCCAAAAATTCAGACTTTTTAATTTTCTTTAAATAAAATTTACATTACGCAGTCAATTTGACGAGTCCTTACGAAAACCAGGAATTTTACTCTAAAAGAAGTCTTTTAATATTTACTAAATTGAATCACTTATCCATTTGCTTACATATTTTTTACATTACAAAAATTGTTTGAATCTTTTTATTGTTATTGAATTTTTCATTTACTTTACAATCATAATTTTTACCCCTAAACCAATATTTATACCTGCGTTCTGAATCCTCAAAAGATTTCTTCTCTTTTCTTATTTTTTTAAACAGGATTTCAACAAGAAAAAGTAAATTTATGTTTAAACCTAAAAAACTCTTCTTTATTTGCACAAATTTAGTTTAAAATATTTTTTTTAAATAAATATTTTGTTTCTATTTTAATTTCAGTGAAGATCCTTTCTTTAACAAGGACTTATGATGACTAATTTCTTAAAAATAATTTTAAAATATTAAGCACCCTTAACAAGAAGCACATATTTAACGAAATATAAAAAGAAAAGGGAATCCAAGAAAAACGAACCAAAAATATTAAACTGAGTGTGTTGTTTTTAATGATCTTTTACTTAAAGATCGCGTTCATTTTATAGACTGCAAGTTTCTTCTTCTTTTAGGGGGTTGTTAACAGATGCGTTTCTTTGTTGTATTTATTGGTGTACAACGATCTTTTATTTTGCTCTTATTCCTTTTTGTTGTTCTTGTTCTTCTTAGAGAGAAAACAACAGTTGTTTAAGGGTTTTATAATGTTTCTTCTTTCTAGGTAAATGTACAACAAATAAGAACAAATTAAGGTAAGGGGCAGATGTTAATTTTATAATTTTACGCTTAAGAGCTCAATAAAAAAAAATAACTCAAAGAAACTCACAAATGATGGATTTGTTTTTATATAAATTTATTTGATAAAAATAAATTGACATTAAAAACTAAAAATATATTTCACTAAAGAAATTTCAGATAATTTCTTAATAGAAAACATCAACAGAAACTGAACCAATTTTCCATACAAAAATTCAACAAAATCTATATATTTTTTTTGGCGAAATATTCTACAACAAAAACTGGAGATATATTCGAAAGAAAATTTCAACAGAAATTTATGAATTTTCAAAAGAAAACTTTAACAGAACGTGAAAGAATTTTTTTTAGAAAACATCAACAGAAACTGAAGAAGTTTTAAATAGAAATTTTCTAACGAACAATCAGAACAGAAAATATATATATTTTTTTATTTCATATAGATATTGAAGAAATATTCTACAACAAGGACTGAAGACAAAGAAAACTTTAACAGAAACTGAAGAAATTTTTGTATAGAGAACATCAATATAAACTTAAGAAATTTTCTACATAAGAAATTCAACGTAATATGAAGAAATTTCCAAAGGGCAGTTCCACAGAAACTAAAGAAAGTTTTTAAAGAAAAGTCAAACAGAAATTGAAGATATTTGCTGACGAAATATTTTACAACTAAAACTGAAGAAATTTTCTATAGAAAACAGCTGCAAATACTGATAGAAAACCCAAAATTTTCCATATAAGAAATTAAATACAATTTGAACAAGTTTGTAAAGAGCAGTTAAAATAAATTTTACAGAGATTATGAAAATAAATTTTCAGAAGAAACTTCAACAGAAAGTTTACCAACAGGGACTAAAAAATTTTCTAAAAAAAAAACATAACTGAGAAGACATACAATAGAAACTGGAGAAATTCTAAAGAAATCTTCAACAGAATCAAAAGAATTTTTAGAAAGAAAACTTCTACAGAAACTAAATATATTTTCTAAAGAAACTTTTGATATTTTTTTTTTATAGAAAACATCAACTCAATAAATTTTATATATAAAAAAATTTTTCATTACAAAAAAAAAAAACAAAAAGAAAACTACAGAAACTAAAGAAATATTTCTATAAAAAAAAAGTTCAACAGAAACTGAATATCTTTTCTATAGAAACTGACAAAATATTCTGCCAACAGAAACAGAAGAAATTTTCTGAAGAAAACTTCAACAGAGATGGAGTAAATTTTCCAAAGAAAACTTCAACAGAAACTGAAAATACTTTACTATAGAATCTGACTTTATATTCTACTCAAAAGTAACAGGAAATTTTCTAGACATGTTTGAGCCAAAATTTAACAATTTTTTTTTAAGAAAACTAAAAATTTCTACAGAACCTGAAGAACTAAGGAAATATTGAATAGAAAACTTCTAAATGAACTGAATATATTTTCTACAGAAACCGAAAAACATTTCTGCAGAAACTGAAGAACTTAGAAAACTTCTGCAGACAGTTTTGGAATAAAAGTATTGTTAAACATGAGTGTTAAATTCGGTTGTGCCGTTTACGTTTACATTATATCTGTGGCAATATGACATAACATCTTAAGTCGACTTAAGAGAAAATTGAGTTTTATTAATATTATGATTCTCGTTTTCAGAATGCATAATACTATCTGCACTTTTTTCAAATACATCAATTATTAGAAAAGTTATAGCAATTTAATTAACTTTGAGTTCGATACTAAATTTCGAAGAGTACGACCGTCTCTTAATAAGTAGCGGAAAGTTATTATTGACAAGCGAATCAGACTTAAATCAAGTGCGAACAAATTGTTTATTTTTGTAATTGTCGTCGGTTGTTCTTATTGAACTTACTCGTGTGATAATTTAAAATTATACCTGCAGAGTTAGCTATGCAGCTCTGGCCCCGGGAGCCAAATCAAACATTTTAAATAAAAAAAAATAAACAAACATGAAGAAACAAAAATGGTCCCGTTCACTACCTATAGGTATGAAGTCTGATGTACCTTGAACTACAAAAAATATTAGGCAAAGATTCGATGTATAAACGTACGTCTGTCGGGACAAAAGTTTTTCCGCAAAAAATTGAATATTTTCAAAAATGCGAAAAAGTGTTATTGTAAAAAAATAGAATTTCACACTTTTAACACACTTATATCGACTTCCAAAAATTAGTACTGAAGATAATAAGCAAGATATCCTAGGATATAATTTAACACCATTATCTATAATTGAAATAAACACAAAATACAGTTCTGTCAACAATGCAGTATATAAAGTACAATTCGGAAGAAAAATTTTTAACCCAAAATCACTGGCAAATGCAATATGCAACGTTATAGTTTCATTGAAGAAATATAAGCCATGAAAAAATCAAAATCCAACACAGTGTTGGAACCGTCTGATGTATGGTCATTAAGGTGCGCAAATCAACACCACACAAACGATTGCCCACTCAGGAATCAAGACAAAGGTCCTTATTATGAGTTGAATTCGATCTTCGGTGGCTATCGAACAGCGACTATCGAATGTCAAATTCGTATTATGAGCTGGCAGCACGGTCGAAAATTTCGTTGTACAACGCAGTTCATCTGTAGTAGACAGCAATTTCATAAACGCTTCCTTGCAGTCGAAAATTTGCTATAAATCTGTAAACAAATGGTACCCTTGTTAAAACCTCGCATACTTACGTAGTGGAATCCATTTCCAAAATGTTGGAAGCATCTCTCATGACGAAGCATTCATCTTCATGAGACGATCATACAACCATAATTCCAGGTTAATAAATAATTAATTATTTTTTTTCTTTAATAAATTTGTAAACAATGTTTATAGTGCCAGCTGATAAATATGTACTATTGTGAATAATCCAATTGAGTGAAATTCACAATAGCGCTATTTTATCGAATGTGCGGAAGATCTGTTACTAATGAGCAAGAAATAGCTAATGAATTGAATTCGTTTTTCGTACCCAGTGCATATCAAATAGTTAATAGCATACCATTTGTAAGATATGAAAATTTGATTCAAGTAAATCCACAATTAAATTTTAAATTTGAGAGAATTAACAGTACAACGTTAAAAAATACCTTGAAAAAAAATGAATAATAAAAAAGATCAAAACTTTCTTACAGTTAAGATGTTATTAGATAACTATGATATTGTTGGAACCTATTTGCATAGTCTTGTTGCGTCGTCAGTACAATCAGGAACATACCGATTCAAAAAATTAAAAATACAGTGGATCCCAATGAAATTCGTCCAGTTGACATGTTGATGACAATAAGCAAAGTTTTAGAAAAAGTAGTTCACTATCAATTAAACAAATACTTCGAAAACAACAATTTATTGAATGAAACACAATCAGGCTTCAGACAGCGACATAGTTGTGAGTCTCTACTAAATCTGATGGTCACTCAATGGAAAACAGAAATTACAAATAAAAAGTGTGTGGTAGCAGTTTTCTTAGATTTGAAAAGAGCATTTGAAACGGTTAATAGAGGAATATTATTGGAAAAACTTCAAAAGTATGGTATTAAAGGGGTGGAACTAAAGTGGTTTAATAGTTACTTAGAGAATAGAACCCAAAGAACAAAATGTGGTCAGTATATATCAAAAATTGAGGATGTTAACATAGGTGTACCTCAGGGTGCAGTTTTAGGAACCTTGCTGTTCCTTATATACATAAACGACTTGGAAAAAATATTAAAGAAAGCCAAAGTATGTATGTTTGCGGATGATGCACTAATTTATATAAGCGGTGAAAATCCTGAGGAATGTGTAAGAATCTTAAATTCGGATTTAGAAAAAGTTGTGAGGTGTTTAAATATGAACAAATTAAAGCTTAATACGAATAAAACAAAAGCTATGGTTATAAATGGAGAGACTGATAGAAACATAAGTATTAACAGTGTTACAATAGAGCAAGTTGCAGAAATTAAATATCTGGGTGTTATAGTAGACAAAAATCTTAAGTTTGATCTACACTATAATTATATTTGTAAAAAGATATCTAAAAAAATTGGTTTTCTAAGATGAATCCGAAACAAAATTTCAACATCTACAGCTATTGACATATATAATACAACCGTTAAACCTCATTTTGAATATTGTTCAACATTGTTATTCCTTGGTAGACAAGAGATGAAGATAAGGCTTCAAAAGCTTCAAAATAAAGGCATGCGGTGTATTTTACGGGAACATCGACTATCTCATCAAAATGATATGTTACAAAAATTACAGTGGCTATCGGTCAATCAAAGACTGGTAATGAATGTCTTAATTTGCATATTTAAAATGAAGAATGGATTGTTGCCGAACTACATGCGGAAACAGTTAAAATATGTGGCGGATGTTCAACCGTACAATTTGCGTAATACAAGGGATTTTAGGCTCGTGTTTAGAAGAACAAATTTTTGCCAAAACTTATTATTTTATAATGGTCTCAAAATATATAACGAAATCCCTCTGGAATTAAAAAATGAAAACAATTTTTATATTTTTAAAAAAGAAATTGTTATTTATGTAAAAAGATTATATTAATGTTTTAAAATCCATAGATATAAGATTTTTGTATATTAATAGCTTAAAGCTAAATAAATAAATAAATAATAAAAACCAAAATGAAAATTCGTTCGATCAGTTAATTCGAACACAATCGAAAATCGAAAGTACCAGTTGTATTCTCTTGCTTCAACTGCAAAAAGCACGGTAAAGAACGCACAGACCACTCTGCAAATGATGATAGTTGCCCTTTTGCGCTCTATTTATTTGGAAACCAGAGCAACTAACAAAAACTCACGAATGTATAACAACAAACAACAAAACGCACATCAATACATTAATAATGATCTCCCCACAAACAACCAAAACAATATTACAATTCGTATTCAACATAGATGAACTCTTCAATATTTCCACGACAGCGTTGGATGATCTACAACAATGTACAACAAATTCAAGTTGGTTAAATATGCTTATGGCCTATTCAAGTTGTTATGTAAATGGTTACATATGTTTATGGCCTATGATAATTCTCATGACTTAAAAATATTTCACTGGCATGCTAACGGCATTACCACTCTTACTAATTTAATTCAATTCGAATGTTTACTGGAAAGAGAAAATATTCACATACGGCCGTATTTATAATGAAAACTTATGCAGTATCTAGCATGAGTATTATGAGATCAACAACCTTTCAAACACTGACTAATAGCATGTTCAGACAGAAAAATGAACAACTTGATTCGCTCTCTTAATCACGATTGCGAACCTACTTTCAGACGAGTGTTCTTGTTTCATTTTGACGTTCATATATTTTGTGCAAATATTTGAAGACATCCTTCTACACTTTACGTTTCACTATTTCATTTTTTCCATTTATATTTTAATATATATGTATGTATATGTAAATATATACTTTTTATTTGTTAAATATTTCTATTTATTTTATTGCACACATTAATTTTTTGTTTTTTCTTTGTTTATATATTTTTGACAGACTAGCTATAATTTTTTATCAAAATTGGAGATGACACTCAATTTTTCTAGGTTCACAATTAGGTTAAAAATGAACCAAGTAGGTTCGCTCTCAAAATTTTGTATGGCGAATCATGTAGATTCAATCATGATTCCGGCGCGAACCGTGAATGAGAGAGGGAACCGCGAATCTTGCTGTCCATGTGAATATAGCATAAGTGTGTTAAAACAGCTGATGTGTGTCAAATTAAGCAAAACAAAATATATCAAGTGCAAACAAATATTTTTTACTTTTCGGATCCTTTCAACATTTTTTTACATAATTTTCAAACTAAAATAATTTTGTCTTAAACTTAACACTTGTAAATATAAATTTAAAAAAATTAAGGAGTGAAATCACACAAATTGATATGTAAACAGAGTTGATTTTCACTATATCAGGTTGCATTAATGCAAAAAATATGGTGGTATTACAAATTTCAGAGTTTTTTTTTATAGCTATTAGATGACAACAAAAAATTGATTATAAATAAACTATGTGCTAACTAAAAACTAAGGCTAATTGGTTGATTAGTAAGAACCTCGTTAGCGCGACATGTAAACAGCTGCTACCTTTTCAATATGAATTCGGGGGATGGTATCTTTAAATCAGACTCTTTTTAATGAAAAGCACAAAGCATTTTTCAAAAATTATTTAATATACCGAAACGTTAGACATGACTCCAAGGGGGGAGGAGTAGCTTTGGTTATACACAGAGCAGTCAATCATAAACTGCTACCTATTGAAAATACAATGAAAATAGAAAATCTTTCAATATAAATTCTAATTAAATGTACCCGAATTTGAGATTCCATCAGACCACAGACCTGTTTGCACAATCGAAAACTTATCCGCTTATGTATTGGAGACGAGTCACTATAACAAAATAACTGATTGGGTTGCATTTAGAAACACTATTGAAAACGGAATTATGATTAATCGAGAATTTTACAACTCAAAATCTACAATTGACCATGAAATTAAGAAGTTTACCGATATGATTTTAGAAGCCCGAAATGTATGCACCCCTAAGTTTAGCCTCTCTTCAAAAACTAGCTTACCTGTAGAAATTGTCAACCTAATAAAAACCCAGAAAAATTTTAAAAGGAAAGGCCAACGAACATCCATCTTATCTGAATCAAATTTTTATGAACAGTGTGTCAAGCTACTGACTAATATGATCAATAAAGAAATTTATACCCATCGTAATGATAAATGGAACAGTATGCTATCAAAATTAAAGCCGTTCTGGAAAACTAGCAGAAGTTTAAGAGGGAACCCCAACATAAAAATTCCATTTCTTACCAAAAAAAAATAACTGATATTGAGAAGCCACAAGTACTAGCAGACACATTTTCCGCTGCAAATAACCTTACTTCCAATTATAAACATTCAATTGACAAAATTGTAAATGCCAAGATCAATCGGTTCAAGACTTCAAGCATTGATTGTGAGGATTCTGCTCTTACATCGATAAACGAAGTCAACTCATTAATCGCGTCGCTTAAAGCATCAAAATCACCAGGTCTAGATGACGCTTCGAACGTCTTAATCAAGAACCTACCACCCCAGGCATTTCGCCTACTAGTAATAATTTTCAATAGCTGCTAATCAACTATTTCCCAGTACATTTCAAAAAAGCCAAAGTTATTGCAATCCTCAAGGCAAACGAGGCTAAACACAATGCTAGCAGTTATAGACCCATCAGTTTATTGGGCAATTTGGGCAAACTGTATGAGAAAATTATTCAAAATCGAATCTGCGACTCCATTGCAAATACGTCGATTATATCCAGTGAACCATTTTTGTTTTAAACAACAGCACAGTGCAGTGCACCAAGTTAACCGTATAACAAATATAATGAAAGCTAATAATCAAACAAAAAAATCTACAGGTTTAATTATACTGGACATAGAAAAGGCATTTGACACCGTTTGGCATAACGGTTTAATATATAAACTGCTCGAGGCTGATATACCGAGATATCTGTGCGGGCTTATTGCTGACTTTCTTGACGATAGAAAATTTGTTGTCGCATCCAATAATACATTATCTCTCCTCTCAAACCTATCACAACTGGTCTGCCACCAGGTTCAATATTATCTCCCTTATTGTACTCTATTTACATGTCAAATTTTTCTCTTCCCTCGTACCTGAAGGCTGCTTACTATGCAGATGATACTGCCCTCATTACCTCAAGCAAACTCACTAAGGCACTTTTGAAGAAAATGGCAAATGCCAGCAGAAAATATTTTTACAAGCGGAAAATTAAAATTAACCCTAAAAAAACTCAAGTCATTATATTTCCCTACAACAACTATCCCAAGCGATTACCAAACTGTCAACTCAATTTTGAAAATGAGATCATTTGCATCCAAAATAACGTTAAATATCTTGGTGTATTTCTGGACAAGAAACTAAATCTTGCAAAGCATATCAACGAAACTTGTAAAAAATCGCTAAACACGATTAGAGCTTTGTGGCCAATAATGAACAAACGCTCATCACTCAACATAAAAAACAAAAACTTATTATTCAAAAATGTCATTCGACCAACAATGATATATGCAAGTCCCATTTGGTATAAAGCTGCAAAAACACTTTAAATAATCCAAAACAAATGTCTTAAGATTATAACTAACAAGCACTGGAGATATTCTACGCAACTTCTACACGGCGAAACTGGTTATGAGCGTGTCGACGACTTCATAAAAAGACTCAATAATAAATACTTTGAAAATATAGAGAATTCTCCTTATCAGCTGATAAGAGAATCTAGAGAATCGGCGTAATGGCATCTATACAAAATAAATCAACATATCGAAAATGATATGCATGTAATCTTGGGATAATCCAATTATATACATACATATATATTTTCCAACCATATTTGAAATGCTCTATTTTTGTCAGATAAAGGTTTCCCTATTTTCCTTTTAAAAATATTTAAACATTAAAATAATCAATAATATCTTTGAATATAAATTTCATTCGCTGTAATATCTATAATTAAAATCTCGGAAAATATAAATATATAAATAAAAGCTGTAAATAAAGATGAATTTAAACATGAATATTATGAATGAAATGACTTTTTTAACTTTAGTGCTTTTGAAAATTAATCCACACGTCATAACATCTTAACTAAACTTATATCAACTTAAGTTCAATAAAACAGTTTTTCCAAACTTTCATACTTAAGTGGACTTAAGTTCTTATAGTAAAATTACAACATTCAGATAGGCAAAATTTTCCTTTTTGTAAAACATCTTAAGAATACATAGAATATTCTGCTAAAAAGACTTTGAGACACAACGGTATCTTATCTCAACATAAGTGCGTTTTTGTGTGTGCTCATTGCATTTTATTTCATACATAAGCTGTGCAGTCGTTGCAAATTTGTGTGAGAAAGAACGTTTACATAGCTAAATGGGTGGTGGAAAAATATTTGAAGTGAACAATTTGATTGTTGATTTTTCTAGTGATGATTCATGCGTTGATCCTGACTTCAATTTAAGTGGTTCAAGTGCATCTAGGCGCAGAATTAGAAAATAATATTGTACGTGTTGTAGTATTAATATTTACTTAGGCCCTTATTATGAATTGCATTCGATCTTCGATCTTCGCTGGCTATCGAACATCGACTATCGAATGTCAAATTCGTATTATGAGCTGGCAACACGGTCGAAAATTTCGTTGTACAACGAATTTTCAATCGAACACAATTTTGCTTTCGATGCAGTTTATAAAACTTATTGAAAATATAAGTTGTAATTATTTTAATTTCATGAGATTGATCTGCCTTGTGTGCATTGCCCCAGCTGTTCATCTGTAGTAGACAGCAATTCCATAAACACCTCCTTGCAGTCGAAAATTTGCTATTAATCTGTAAACAAACTTTCTAAATGATACCCTTGTTAAAACCTCGTATATACGTAGTGGAATCCATTTCCAAAATGTTGGAAGCATCTCTCATAATGAAGCATTCATCTTCAAAAGGCGAATCATAGAACCATAATTCCATGTTAATAAATAACTATTTATTATTTTATAAATTTGTAAAAAAAAAACTATTTATAGTGCCAGCTGATAAATATGTACTATTGTAAACAATCCAATTGAGTGAAATTCAGAATAGCACTATTTTATCGAATACGAAATGAAAATTCGTCCGATCAGTTATTTCGACCACAATCGAAAATCGAAAGTTGCTCATAATAGGCACCTTATTTAAAATAAATTAAAATTTAGGATAATGCGAATGAAGTGGTTTTGGTTGAAAATGAAGTAGTTGTTGCGGAAACCTCGAGTGATTGGCAAAACAACTTAGAAACGAGGGGAAAGTTACACTTATAACAGCTGGCAAACTTATTATTGCACGTGTTGGTCGCAAGTTGGAACCTTGCAGAGAGAAATGCGCTGATAAAATATCATATCAACAACAGCAAATAATACATAAGCAATACTGGGCTGGCTTAATCGAAGTTGAAGAAATAAAAACTATAACAAAATTTAAAAGCGAAACAAATTCTAGAAAAAGAGTTAATTCTTACAATTATTTTTTGAATGTCAGTAAGGAACGAGTTTCAGTATACCAAAAATGTTTTAAATATACTTTATCCGATACAGACAAAACTTGAAGATAATAGTACTAATGAAGATTTACGTGGAAAACATAAAAGCGCTAAAAAAAAAAAACTTTCTTTGGAAAAGGAAAATATTTCAAATTTTATAAAAAGTTTTCCATCATATGAATCGAACCATACTCGTCGTGATACCTCTCTATCGTCTTTATTGTGATAAATGCGAACATTCTGTGTCGCTTTCAAAATTTTCACAAATTTGCAATGTAACAATCAAAAAAAAAATATACGCGCACTTTATACCAATGTACAAGGATTAATAAATAATTTTAGTCAAGTAGAAGTAATTGCGGCATCAGAAAATTTGGAATTTATTATATTGTCAGAAACACATTTAACGAATAATAATGATGAAAATGAAATTATGCTACAAGACTATGAACACATCGTATCTTTATCTAATTCTACTAGAACAGGAGGCGTTATAATTTACTACAGAAAAGCATGGAAGGTTAATAAAATAATAGAAAAAATTGTAGATTATAAATACTGGATTTTGGTTTGCTCGGCTGAATATGATAATATTCGGATGATAATTGCTGCAGTATACAGATCACCAAGTTGTAAGAAATCGGAATTTTGCGAAATATTTGAAAATATCTTAGAAATAATATGTGAAAGCAGCTGTGATATTATAATTAGTGGAGACTTTAACATAGATTGGATGAATAATATTTTTTATAAAAACAAAATAGAAGGCAATCTAAATGATCATGGTTTGAAACAAATCGTTAATAATTTTACACGTATAACAAGTGATACTAATACATTAATTGATTATGTGATAACAAATAGCCATAAAGTAACAGTAGAAATAAATAACAATAGCATAGCCGATCATGAGTCTCTATACATAAATATTGAATGTGGAAACAATTATCAAAAAGATACAACAGAAACCCATAAAATATTTAAATACAATAAAAGTAACTTTAATAGAAATCTGAGTGCAATAATAGATTATAAGGAAACCAGCGATGTCAATGAAAACGCATCAATGTTAGATAAAAGTTTCGAAGAGGTGGTAAACAAATGTACAATAAAAAGAATAATAACTAAATCAAACAATGTGAATAAATGGTTTAACAATGAACTACGTTTATTAAAAAGAGATAAAATTTTAAAACAACAAATCGCAAGTTTCGAAAACACAGATGAAGCATGGGCAAGGTATAGATCGGTTAGAAACCTATATAAAGTAAAAATTGAAAACGCGAAAAATAATTATATAAATAATAAAATAAACGTTGCCAAAGATCAAAAGCAAATGTGGAAAGAGATAAAAGCTTTAGTAATAAAAAAGAAACAATCTGTGATAAGATCTGTGATATTTAACCAAATAGAATATAAGGAAAATTATAAAATAGCTAGTCAATTTAATAATTATTTTGTAAGTAGTATAAAGACAATAAGAGACTCAATCGAAGAAGTGCAATACGTAAACATCATTAATAATACTAGTCATAATTTCAAATTCCGTGCAATAACAATAATAGAACTTAAAAACATAATAAAGCAACTTAACAATAAGCCAGATTTTACAAAAATATCAAATAAAATAATTATTGACAATTGGAACATTACGGGAAATATCTTGTTAAATATTATAAATAAATCACTGAAAAATGGAGAATTCCCTGAAAGCTGGAAAGAAACAATGGTAATACCTATTGAAAAAGTGACGAATACAAACAAATGTGAAGAGTTTCGTCCTATAAATACTTTAAAAACGTGCGAAAAAATACTGGAAAAGGTTGTGAAAGATCAGTTAGAAAATTACATTGAGAAAAAATCTTTATTATCAAAATATCAATCTGGTTACAGAAAAAAGTTTTCATGTGAAACTGCAGTAAATTATGTTATAAATCGCTGGAAAAAAATAGAAAAAAACAGAAAAATTATGGCAATATTCTTAGACTTTAAAAGAGCGTTTGAAACAATTGATCGAAAAATAATGTTAAAAAAACTTCATATGTACGGAATACAGAATATAGAACTGAAATGGTTTAAATCTTACTTAACAAATAGAAAACAAATAACAACAGTTAATGGTGTACAATCTAATTCAATTGAAAATAAATTCGGTGTTCCACAAGGATCAATATTGGGTGCTCTGTTATTTAGCATTTACATAAATGATATGCCGAACATTTTGACAAAATCTGAAATAATTTTATATGCGGATGATACTCTGATATTTACGGAAGGTGATAGTGAAGAACAGTGTCAAAATAATATGAGGCAGGACATAAACAATATAATTATTTGGTTAAATATGAACAAGTTAAAATTAAATGAAACAAAAACGAAAATTATAGAAATAAATATGACTAGTAACAGAAACTTTATAATTAATAATGAAATAATTGAAAAAGTGGAACAAATAAAATACCTTGGTTTTATAATTGATAAAGAACTTAAATTTAAAGAACACATGGATTATATTTGCAGAAAAATTGGTAAAAAAATTGGGTTTTTTAAAAGAATTAGAAATAAAATATCAACAATAACGGCAATTAATATATACAATACGATTATAAAACCACATTTTGAATTTGGTTCGACAATTTTTTATACATGTTGTACAAAAACACAAATCGATAGACTACAAAAATTACAAAATAAAGCAATGAGAACAATTTTGAAATGCAACATTTATACTCCAATTGAGTTAATGTTAAATACCCTTAAGTGGTTGAAAATAAATCAACGATTGAAATTAAATACTATACTTTTTATACAAAAGATGAAAATGGGAATGGCGCCAGAATATCTATGCGAACAACTTAATTATGTGAGAGACGTGCAACCGTATGGGCTGAGAAATGATGGAGATTTTAGACTACAACGAGTAAACACAACAGCGATGCAGCGATCACTTTTCTATAAAGGACTACAATTATATAACTCGTTACCAAATAATATCAAAGAACAGACAAATGAATTTATTTTTAAAAGAGATTGTGTAATTTTTATAAGAAATAATATAAATAATTCAGAATTTTAGAGCAAAACAAAATAGTGCAAAAATATGTAACATATGCGCATTTTTAAAGTATCATAATACTAATAAATAAAATAATAATAATAATAATAATTGCTCAACACAATTTGAAATTTAAGAAACAGAAGCTCGACACATGTCATAAATGTGATTTACTAAAATCTAAAATACAAGTTGCCGCGCCTGCAGAACTTGATTCCCTAAAATTAGAACAAAACATCACACTCTAGCACAAGCTTAAAAATCTAAAAAAAAGGTGATAAGGAGAAATCTTTGACTGATGCTTCACTAAAAATATATTGTTTTGATCTTCAAGTGTCTTCCTACACCATTTTTGCGAACATCATTGTCTTTTTACAAAAGACCGTTATGGATATTTATCTAACAATGACTGTGCTACTAATCGGCGGTCAATATGCTACATGTGGCATGAAGCTATAGCTAAGAGGCAGAAACGAAATAGGTTCGTGTATTTTTACTCATCATTTTGTTTTCTACAGTGATTGCTGCCCAGGTCAAAACAAAAATTCTTAACCCTTTCACGTCAATGGGAAACATTTTTCCCAAACCTTCAATTGATAATAAAAGTAACTTATTTTTACTTTATATTCAATTGGACAATTAGATGGCATAAATCAATGTTGATTAATATTATATAAAAGTTAAGAGTTGACAACATTGAAAAAATAGATGTTCAAATCATTGACGGGGAGTCCCAAAATTTTTGTCCACTGCGTGCTTTTTTGATTTGGTTAGTTTTATCGCTGGTAAAGCTTTATTACTGAGTTTTATTACTGATAAGTAGTACCTGGTGAGTATAATAATAATAATAGAAATAAATCCACCCTGCATAGGTCCGCATATGCTAGAGGTTACTCATCCCTGGTACGAACCACGGGATAAGCTCTGTTGCAGCATAAGCTGTATGAACTATGTTTTTGGAATTATTTATTAATTTTATTTATCAGTATTTTTAATACTTTTAATGTTCACAATGTTTACATATTTCATAAATAGTTTAATTTTCAATTTTAGCTCTATAAAAACACATTATTTCTTATGAATTTTACACATTCTCTTCTAAAGACACAGTTGTGCTGCTCTCTCATTTTTTATATTATTTGGAATTAAGTTATATAATTTAAGTCCTTTGTAGAAAAGTGATCGCTGCATTGCCGTTGTGGCGACTCGTTGTATTCTAAAATTTTCAGCATTTCTTAGTCTATACGGCTGTACATCTCCTACATAATTTAGTTGCTCGCTTAAATATTCTGGCGCATTACCATTTCTTATTTTTTGTATAAACATTAAAGTATTTAATTCCAATCTTTGCTTTATACTCATCCACTTGAGTGCATCTAACATTATAGCTATTGGTGTATACCTGTTGCATCTTAGAATTGTCCGCATTGCCTTATTTTGAAATTTTTGTAGTCTGTCCAGTTGTGCTGCTCTACAACATGTATATATAATTGTCGAACCGTATTCCAAGTGTGGTTTTATCATGGTATTATATATATTTATTGCTGTCATTGGTGATATTTTATTCCTAATTCTTTTGAAACAACCAATTTTTTTTACCGATTTTCTTACAAATATACTCTATGTGATCGTTGAATTTTAGTTCTTTATCAATAATGAAACCAAGGTATTTTATTTGTCTCACTTTTTCTATTATTTCACCATTTATTATAAAGTTTGTATTACTAGTCATATTTATTTCTATTATTTTTATTTTCTGTTCATTTAGTTTCAGTTTATTCATTTTTAACCATATATTAATATTCTTTATATCCTGCGTCATATTGTTTTGGCATTGGTTCTCGTTATCTCCTTCCGTGTATATGAGAGTATCATCCGCATATAAAATAATTTCACATTTTTTTAATATGTTGGGCATATCATTTATATATATACTAAATAATAGTGCACCCAATATTGATCCCTGCGGAACACCGAACTCATTTTCAATTGAAATGGATTTTATACCATTAACCTTTGTAATTTGTTTCCTATTCGTTAAATATGATTTAAACCATTTTAGCTCGGTGTTCTGTACTCCGTACATATAAAGTTTCTTTAACATTATTTCCCCGTCTATGGTCTCAAATGCTCTTTTAAAGTCCAAAAAAATTGCCATTATTTTATTATGTTTTTCTATTTTCTCCCACCGATTTATCACATAATTAACTGCGGTTTCACACGAAAATTTTTTTCTGAACCCAGATTGATATTTTGATAACAACGAGTATTTCTCAATATAATTTTCTAATTGTATTTTTACCACTTTTTCTAAAATCTTTTCACTATTTTTCATACAAATTTTGAAATTTTCGTATGAAAAAAAGTTAGCCAGCTGCTAGTATTTGAATATGAATACGGGCGTAGGTTTTTTATTTCTTTCCACATTTGTTTTTGATCTTTTGCGTTATTTATTTTATTATTTATGTATTTGTTTTTCTCATTTTAAATTTTTACTTTATATACGTTTCTTATCGATCTATAATTTGACCACGCTTCGTCAGTGTTCTCATACCTTGCGATTTGCTGTTCTATAATTTTTTCTCTTTTTAATACACGAAGTTCATTATTAAACCACTTATTTGCACCATTTGTATGTTGTATTGTCTTCTTATTAGTAAATTTTTTGATCACTTCTTCAAGAGATTTATCCAACACTACTGCGTTTTCATTTACACCATTATCTATGTTATACTTTAATATTGCATATAATTGTCTGTTGAATAAATTCTTATTATATTTAAATATATCTTGAGTCTTAATATTTGTTTCCTTTTGACTAATGTATTTATTTTTAATATTTATGTACAAAGATTCGTGATCTGCTATATTATTATTGCAAATATTTTAATGATATCGGTCCAGTTCCTCCTACCGAGCTGGAACCTACTTTTAGATGGACACCTAATTCTTTTATACCTTATACCATGAATGTGATTATGAATTCGGTCGCATAAACATTTTTTCTGGCAGACATGATATGTTCACTCCAATGGAGATTTTTCTGGCTGTCACCAAACTGGATACACTAGTATCTACCATCATCATATCGGAAAGCGTAAGATATGCGGAACAAAACGGAAAATCGTTTAGTATTGAACAAGATGAAATGATAGCGTTCTTAGGAATGAATTTTGTAATCAGTTACCACGTTTTGCCAACTTTACGAAATTACTGGTCTACGGATGAAGATATGGGTGTCGCTTTTATTGCTAACGTTATGCCCAGGACAAGATTTGAACAAATACGGCAAAATTTGCAAATTTGTAAATCATCAGTAAGCGATAGAGCATACAAAATAAGACCACTCGTTGAGCATTTCAATTATTGTTTTCAAAATGCTATGAACATTCAAAGAGGCAATCTATTGACGAGCACATGATCAAATACAAGGGCCACAACGCGATGAAGCAATATATCAAAAGCAAGCCTATAAAATGGGGATTCAAAATGTGGTGCAGGGCTGTCATCGACAGGTTATCTTTTTGAATTTGACTTACACACGGGAAAAAAACTAATAATGAAATCGGTTTGGGTGAATCCGTTGTGCTTAACTTGACTCAGAAGCTGAGGGCTTGGCTGTGAACTTTATTTCGATAACTTTTTTAATTCTCCTAGATTGCAATACAAATTAATGATGCAAAATACAAAGGCCTGCGGTACTGTTCGCACAAATAGAAAAAATGTACCCAAGACCTTGCCGCTGGATAAAAACATGCAGAGAGGTGACATTTATTCCGAAAGTTTTCAAGGAATCTATTTCATCAAATGGATGGACACGAAATAGGTTCACATGCTAACCAATTTTATACCTCCGGCTTTTGTAAAGAGAAGACAGTCGGGATCAGCTCAAAAAATAAACGTTGTTTGTCCTGAAGTGGTCACGAGCTATAATAAATATATGGGCGGTGTCGACCTCATGGACCAGCGTAAAGTATGTTATGAGGTCGACCGCAAAGCAAAAATTATATATTATTTACGTTTATTCTTTGATATGATGGACATAGCAATAAACAACGCATATATCTGTGGTTTTCTAGAATAACCGCGTATGTCATAAAATCAAAATGTTCAGGAGAGCCAAAAAACGTTATATTTCAAATTATGGGCTCGATATAAAGTTTTTAGGACTTTTTATTTAACAGTCTTGTAGATATGGGCAATAAATACTTTATAAAAAATTTTGAGTCAACAATCTTAAGAGGAATAGATCCTAGAGAAGGACGAAAAAACAATATGTAAATTACACTTAAAGTGTGCAGATAAAACAACTTATGTCGACAAATGTCGTTTTCTTTGAAAAAGAAAACTACCAGTGCAACTACACATGGAAACTACACAAAATGGACATACGCGGTTATTCCAAAAAACCACAGATATAGTATACGCGAAATTACATGAAGCTAAGCGCGTAGAGGAATCACTTTTAACCAGTCTCGAATAATTTTACTTCGAGACTTAGAGCACGGCCAACTGTAAAGCAAGGAGCTAAAGCAAAAATTGGTATCAAGCGTAATTTACCAGCACACAACATGCAAAAGGCCGATAAAATGAAAAGGTGTGTAAATTGTGCTAAACAACGTATAGAGAACAGAACGCATAACATTTGCGCTATGTGCAACGTCCATCTCTGCTTTACAAGTAAAAGTAATTGTTTTGCTATCACAATCAATTAAGATTCAATATTGTTCCGTTTTTTATTATACTTATATTAATTTGTTGAAAATTCTTTCACAAAAATTCAATAAATTCTTACTTTTCATCCATAAACATTAGTATTATTTTTTACCTTTATGGTCCATTGGGAAACATATTTCCCATAAAATTCCATAAAATCTGAATAAATGTTTTTGATTTTGTTGTTTTTTTTTTTTTTTCAATTATATATTCTTCCTTTATTTACATATTTTAACAAATTTGATATTCACATATGAGATCTTATCTTTACATATAGATATTGCAACAAATAATATATAGGATCTAAAGATATTAAATAGTTTTTATTTTATTTTTTAATGATTTTTAAAGGAAAATGGGAGGAAAAAGCTTTATATGATTTAATAAATTCAAATACTATCTGAAAATATTTATGTGCATATAGGAGGTTTATTAGAAATAATATACCTCTATAAGCATATAATTTTCAATTTGGTGATTTCTTTTTAATTTTACGTTAATTCTCTACATTCTCTTATCAGTAGGTAAGAGGAATTTTCAATTTTGACAAAGTAATTGTTATTAATCCTTGTTATGAAATCGATAATTTTTTCATAACCTGTTTCTTCATGAAGAAGATTTGTAGGATACCTCCAGGGCTTTTTATTTATCATTTTAAGACATTTGTTTTGTATAATTTGTAAGCGTTTTAGGTGGCAGTTGGCAGCGTCACTCCAAATAGGACACGCGTATGTTAATATTGGCCTTATAACACGTTTAAAGAGAAGATTTTTCTTTTTGGGGTTTAGAAATGACCTTCTATTTAGTAGTGGCCATAATGCTTTAAATGAACTTATAGCTTTTTGGCACGTAGCCTTAATATGTTGTGTAAAAGTAAGCTTTTTGTTCAAGACAACTCCGAGATATTTGACATGATTAAGTACATTTATAGTATTATTTCCTATAAGAAGATGACGTCTTGGCAGTCTTTTCGGAGATTTGTTGAATGGAAAAATTATTGCTTGGGTCTTGTTTGGATTAATTTTGATTTTCCATTTGTGAAAATATTTACTGCTTTTTACAAGTCCCTTTTCCATTTTCTTCAAGAGTGCACTTGTAATTTTGTTTGAAGAAATTAACGCAGTATCATCTGCGTAGTAAGCAATTTTCATATATTTTGGGACTTTCGGATGTATATATCGAGTAAACCAATGGCGACAAGACTGATCCTTGAGGTAACCCTGTGGTGATGGTTTTTGGAGATGATGTTTCATTATTAATCGCAACTTTAAAGCTTCTGCCGTGAATGAAATCTGAAATAAGTTTGCATAAATATTTTGGTATATTTGCATCAAGAACTTTAAATTCTACGCCATTATGCCAAACGGTGTGAAACGCTTTTTCGATATCTAACAATATTAGACCCGTTGAACGTTTATTGTTTTTATTGGTGATTATTTGATTTTTAATTCTGTTATTTGCGCTCGAATTTCGAGGGCTGGAATCTGCTAGTATTTATTAATTTGAAAGGCTCTGCTTCACTTTAAGATTTTTTATATAATACACTCCCATATTCTTTGGTAACTCTCAACCATTTAATGTCATGCCAACTGTATTTTTCCCCGTTGTCGTCAATTTTTCTCCAAGTATATACGTTTTTCGGTACCTTTCCAAAATCCAATATATTAGATTGTTCCATTTAATTGACTGTAATTTTTTTAACTCTTATTGTTCTAATGAATTGATAACAATCTCGAGAACGATAGATTTTTACTGAAGTACTTTTTGTTCTTTTTTTTTATTACAGAATGGTCATTATCACACTCCATATGGGTGTGACCAGGGACCATGAAATTATGATCTATAATGCGTACATTATTATATAATTGTATAAAAATTGCATAGTTGCAATGTTAACCCTTTCACGACCATAAGGAAACAATGATTTTATATTAGTATCTAGCGGTTTTTTTTTTGTCGATTTGGATATAAAATGAACTAATATAACAACAAAATCCAGTTCGAATCTAACTCTCTTTACGAACGGTCGTGTAAAAAATTAAAGCGCTTAGAGTACAACTATTTAAAATTAAAAACAAGTGTATATTTTTGTTTTTGCAATTGCCTATACTTGATCTCATTTGAACTCACGTGGTAGACAATCCAGCTTAAAACAGGAATAAAAATTTAGCGAAAGAAAGCTTGTGAACAAGATGACAAAACTTCCTCCGGGTTTTGTTAATCCGAACATTGCGTCAACTTCAAGCAACAGATTTAGCCTGCTTGCTGGCCTCAATGATATGGACGTAACTCCCGTATCAAATATTAACGATGTTAAGGAACACAAACCTCCACCCATTGTTGTAGAAGCTAACGCTTCATTTACAGAAATACAAAAGCTGCTTGGTAAGGATTGTATTTTCAAACGTACTTCAATTGGTACCAAAATTTTTGCTCCAAGTAATAAAATGTACGAATGCTACAAACAAATACTTAAAGAGAATAAGATGGAGTTTCATTCTTATGGCTCCAAAGAAAATAGGTTATATACCACCTTTTTACACGGTTTACCCCGCATAAGCTCTGAGGAAATCTCCAAGGAGTTAAAAAACTACCACCTATCCCCTTCTTCCGTAACTGAAATAGTCACCAAATTCAGTTCAAACAATAATGCAGTTTATCAAGTTCAATTTGTTCGTAAAAATTTTAATCCAACTGCCTTAAAACATGTACGAACAATTTCCAATATTATAATTTCTTGGAAAAAATACAAATCGAAATACAGGAGCAGACCAAGTCAATGCTGGAACTGCTTAATGTATAGCCATGGCGGTGAACATTGCCATCGAAGTGCTGTGTGTATGAAATGTGCAGAACAACATCATACAAGTGTGTGTCCGTTTAACACAAATAAAAAAAGACCAGCTGTTTTTACATGCTTTAATTGCAAAATAAACATGGAAAAGAGAGAACTGATCACTCTGCAAACGACATCAACTGTCCGTTACGTTCTCTCTATTTGGAAACTAGAACAAGAGTAACTCCCAAAAGTCATAACAACAGCAGGCAACAACAAAATTTTTCATTTCAATCAAAGGTTGATTTCCCAAATTTAAGTAACAACACAAATTGTAACAATAACATCAATAATAACAGCAAAGCTACATATGCTAACCAGCTGAAAACAAACAACGATTTATTTAGCATTGATGAGCTTTTTGACATTTTCACTACAGCTATGGACGATTTGCATATGTGCACTTCAAAAGTACAACAAATCAAAGTTGTAATGTCAACGAATTCAAAATGCTTCACTTGAATGCTAATGGCATTTCAAACTTTTCTAAATTAAAACAATTTGAGATACTAATTGAACGAGAAAATATTAAAATAGCGTCTTTGAATGAAACATTTTTTTCAGAAAATCATAGACCATATTTTAAAAATTATTATTTATATAGAAGTGACAGAACAGATGCTTGAGGAGGAGGAGTAGCTCTGTTAATTCATCTGTTAAAAATCTGTCGCTCATAAAAACCTCTTTATATCAAACACGTCATCAATCTAAAACATCTCAATTGAAGTTATTATAAATAATAGACCTATTGTTGTATCTTCGTTATATTCACCAAGATATACCCATAACTTCTGCGCTGATATCTTGAATCTAACAGCTTCCACCAAAGAATATATAGTTTTTTGTGATCTAAATGCCAAACATTGTTCTTGGAATTGCCGTTCAAATAATACTGCAGGAATCGCACTCAACAATCTACAGCAATCAAGCAATTTTTTCATACACTATCCTAATAGTCCAACCCTATTCCCCCATCAACACAATCGCGAAGCATCCACAGTCGATATTATTTTAAGCAATACCGTTTTAAATATGGACGTAAAAACAATGGATTACGAAATACCATCAGACCATCGCCCCATTATATGTACACTTAAAAGATCAATGGCCTCGCAGGTTGACCTCAACTATTATAATTATAGTGCAACCAACTGGAACATTTATATGAATTTTTTTAGACAATAAAATCACGTTAAATTCAGATATATACAATACCAATGTAGTAATTGAGCAGGTAATACAAAAATTTATAAATGTAGTTTTCGAAGCAAGGGATGCGTCTACACCTAAAATAACTCAACAAAATAATTACACATTACCAGAAAGTACTGTGAAATATATTAAACTAAGAAGAAGCTTTAAAAGAAAAAGCCAACGATCTTCAAATATAGCCGAGCAAACTTTTTATAATCAATGTACTAAGTTTCTAAGTAACATGATTGATAAAAGTATTAATTCGGAGCGCAATAAAAACCAGGTGATAAATCATTTTGGAGAATAAGCAGGAACTTGCGAGGAAAATGAAAAAATCAAATCGCTCACCTTGAGGTTGGAAATACAAGGATAACATCTGATAAGGACAAGGCTGAAGTCCTGGCAAATACATTTGTCAAAGCACTTCGAATTACAACCACTCAGCGGACATAGTAATAAATACAACAGTAAATAATTTTAAGAGAAAAACCCCAGTTCTGAGTCAGCAATTTATACATCTCTAGAAGAAGTAATGAATATTGTCTCATCAATAAAACCCACAAAATCTCCTGGTTTTGACAATGTTCACAACCTGCTCTTAAAGAAACTACCACTCAAATCTCTAAAATTACTGGTTATAATATTTAAAAGCTGCATCAAACTCAACTATTTCCCAAACCATTTCAAAAACGCTAAGGTTATAGCTATTATTATTATTATTATTAAGAGTATTTACAATACTTTTAAATTTATCTGATAATGGTATGTATATTTTACCAATTATATATAGAACTCTAGCTATAGAACTCTATTTCTAACAAATTGTATTATATTTCTTCTACATATATTAATATTTCTCTCATTTTTTACACTATTCGGTAGCATATTGTATAACTTTAGTCCCTTGAAGAAAAGTGATCGTTGCATAGCTGTTGCTGTAGTACTGGGAAGTCTGAAGTCATTTGCATTTCTCAAGTTGTATGGTTGTATTTCTCTCACATAATTAAGCTGATCTATTAGGTATTCTGGTGCATTTCCAATTTTCATTTTCAGAACAAAGTTGATTGTGTTTACTTCCAACCTTTGTTGAATATTAAGCCATTTTAACGTGTCGAGCATTGTTTGTATCAACAAACCTAGTAAGCCAAAAAAATAACCCAAATAGCTATAGACCTATTAGTTTATTAAGTAACTTAGGTAAAATATTTGAAAAAATACATTCTCGTCTTAGTGAATTTTTAACGACCAATTATATTGTTGCTAAAGAACAATTTGGATTTAAAAAAGGGCATAGCACTACTCACCAAATAAACAGAATTTCTAAACCCCAAAAAAAAAATCTACTCTTTAAAAGTGTTATAAGGCCAATATTAACATACGCGTCCTATTTGGAGTGACGCTGCCAACTGCCACCTAAAACGCTTACAAATTATACAAAATAAATGTTTAAAATGATAAATAAAAAGCCCTGGAGGTATCCTACAAATCTTCTTCATGAAGAAACAGGTTATGAAAAAATTATTAATTTCATAACAAGGATTAATAACACTTTGCCAAAATTGAAAATTCCTCTTATCCACTGATAAGAGAATGTAGAGAATTAACGTTAAATTAAAAAGAAATCACCAAATTGAAAATTATATGCTTATAGAGGCTATTATTTCTAATAAACCTTCTATAAGCATATAAATATTTTCAGATAGTATTTGAATTTATTAAATCATATAAAGGTTTGTTTCCTCCCATTTTCCTTTAAAATCATTAAAAAATAAAATAAAAACTATTTAATGTCTTTAGATCCTATATATTATTTGTTGCAATATCTATACGTAAAGATAAGATCTCATATGTGAATCTCAAATTTGTTAAAATATGGTAATAAAGGAAGAATGTATAATTGAAAAAAAAAATTTTTAAGTAATAGAGTTAACAGAACTTTTAACAGCAATGTTAAGCAACAGTGTACAGTAATAAAGAATAAATAAAAGAAAATGACAAATCATTGACAGTTGTGTGTAAAAACGAATGAAAAACAATCATAACCTCAATTTTCAGACGAATGAAAATTTTCCAATTTTTTTTAATAAAATTACGATAAGATAAGAAAAGTATTAATTCCTATTTGTTGACAATATATACAATTGCAAATTATTTAGTTCGAAAGGAATCTTTTAATACTGTTATAATTATTTCAAGAAGTTGCGAAAAACACGTTTCTTCATAAGGTACGAAATGTCTCAGTTGACGTTAACGCGATTTAGTGAGAAAAAAAAATGCAACAGAGCCAGACAATTTAGGCGTCCGCGCCAACTTTAGCTTCAGGTCATTTTAAAACGACGGCACAAGCCAATCGAAAGTCACATTTATAATTAGAACAAAATTACTAACAATTTGTTTGTTTCCTGTAATTACCATATGCGTCACTTTTTTATATAGATTATATACACAACATGCCAACTAAATTTGTCTTTTTGCACACACACCTAACACAAATACTTCACTGCTGAAATCTTAAGCAATTTATTAATTTATTTTAAAATTTAGTATTTACAGTTTTTTGTTGATTTCACTCCTTTGGGAAGATGTTTTATTATGAATTACTGCAAAATCCTTATACCACAATTACAAATTTTGCGTTATTCCGGGAACTGCACAAAAATAACGCCGCCAACAGTAGTGTGTGTTAATATTATATATTATTGTATGAAAGATGGTGTTCGGAAAACTGCCGTTTTTGCGTTTTTTTAATTTCGTTAAAACAATGTGGTGGTATTTAAACACAGAGTTGTATTTCTGCACACAGTTGTATTTTATTCGTTCCGAAATTCACATACAGGGGGCGCTACTGTTATGTTAATATATATTTCATTGAAAAATATTGCTTTAATTTAATTAAAAATATTGTTCTTGATTAAAAACTAATTTATTATATTAGTTTCTTGTTGATTAAATTAAAAATATCTCTAATTTCTGTAACCAATGATAATTAATTTTCTTAATCTCAAATTTTTTGTTTAATATTCTCGTATTACTCTTTAAAATAAATTAAATAAACAAATTTCTATATCTTGTTTAATTTATGTCAAATACCCTTTCATTTGTATTTAATTCTTCTGCTGTAGCCAATTTAATATTTTTCGAATTAGCGTCATTTAATCCAATTGTATAGTTGCTTGGCACAATCGTTGAATAACCGTAAACTCTCTGTGTTATATGTTCTCTTAACAAACGTCCATATTGATCGTAGGTTCGAGTCTCTCTCTTATTGCTATTATCATCAATTTTCGACGATGAACACTCATAGTTGGAGCAACATCTGGGATAATCGAGAAATTCATTTGCTGGCGGTAGACGGTGACAACTGCCCTCTAGTTTGGGAACTTGACATCTAAAATTATTTTAAAAGATGATTACAGAAATAGAAAACATAATTTTCCTTGTAAATTAATAACAAATAAATTAAAATTATAAATTAATAACAAATTTAGGTATTAATTAAAAAAAAAAAATGAAAAAAATTTTTTATTTTAATTTTTTTGAAAAAAAAAAAAATTGAATTTACATAAAACCCCATTCTAAGATAGTTAATGCCAGCAAGTTTAACTTTTTGCATTGGCTAATAGGTTTTTGAGTTTAGATTGTTCACTTTAGAATGCTAAAGGACTATTTTTAATTTACCTAAGTTTGATCGATTGACAATGCAAATCGTTGTAATGCCTGGTTTTCACCATTTCATATAAACTGACAACAAACAATTGCCTCAACTGACGTCTCGAAATAATCTATTATGCTGCCTACACACCAGGCAACGGTTGCTTCAATGTGTTGTAGCAACGTGTTTTGTTTGTTGACTACACACGTGGCAACGAGTGCCGCAACCTCATTATTGTGTGTAGCTGTGGTACAGAAAAGACACAAGCGGAAGAAAAGTATAATTTAATTTTTTATTATATTACATTTTTAATTGTTCGTATGCTTTTTTTTAGATTTTTATTTTTATATTTTTCACAAGTTACGTCCCATAGCTCTCTCAAATTTTTATATTCGTTAATAAAGTTAACATAATTTTCATTATTCTCAATAGCCATTTTCTTGTTTACCTGCTTTCCGCTTAACATTACTTCGCACGAACCTTCCTTTTCGCTTGTTTTCGACGAACTGAAGAAGTAAATGCAGTAAACAATGATACACACGTAGCAACGGTTGCCTCAACCAACCCAAAATATCAAAACTTTTTGATATTTCTGGCAACGGTTGATACAACACGAAAATCAATGGGCAACAGAGCTACACACCAGGCAACGGTTGATTCAACATGGCTGTGTTGAGTTTTTGTTTTATAAAGTCTGATTTTTTAACACTTATAATTTTCAAACTATCTATTTGACAAATCACAAAAAAATGTCATCCAAAAACTTATATAAAATGTAAAGTCAAAATAATTTTTTTAAGTCCATAAAAACTAAACTAAATAAATACAACATATTTTAATATTTGTGTGTTAAGATTTAAAATTCATGAATCTAACTAAACTATAAAAAAATAACAGATCCCAAATGTTAAGTTTTGTAGTATTAATAATTATGTATTTTATATCATTTAAAAATTTAAATTTCATAAGAATATTTTAGGTAACTGAACATTTTTTAAAGGCGTTCAAAATTGAATGTGAAAATAACTTACTTAAATTAACAAAAATTAAAACTTATTTAACATATGTTTTACTTTTAAAATTTACCAATGTAGTTTTTATTACTACATACAAAAATTTGCGGAAGTGGTATTTTATACAAATTTTTAGATGAGTTTCTTTTATCTTTGTAAAGCCCTAACCACATAACGGCTAGTTGTGAGTGCTAGTAAAAACTAAGCTTTTTGCATGCGAGAATTTGCGCTTGTGTGCTTTTACAAAATTATCAAAATGCTTTCGAGCAGCTGATTGTCCTACTGTCAAACATAATTCAATGTCAATTGTGTACAAAGCTGTTCCTACAACAAACAATAAATATAACAAAATGAATAAAATCGAAATTATTAACGGGTTAAATAAAGTAATTACTATAGTAGGCATCGCATTTAAAGCCTATCAGCTGATTCTCCTGTCATCTGATTTTTCTCGCACAGAAAATAGAATCAATTCTATTTCCCTTGCGAGTGTTTTTACAACATAAGTTGGCAACGCCACTCAAAAAGCTTTACTATCGATCTCGCTTCCACATATAGAAAAAATCATGCTGTCTCATTCTTGATTTTTTTCTCACACTCACAACTCGCAGTTATGTGTTTAGGGCTTTAAGCTTAATTGACATTCAATAAATTCGGTCTTACAACTTTAAGCTATTTGAGTAAAGCCATAAACCATAACTGCGACTTGCGAGTGCGAGAAAAAACGAGAATAAGGCAGCATTATTTTGTTATACTTATTGTTTGTTAAGGTGCTATTACACGATGTGTTTTTTACATATGTACTGTCACTTTTTTAATCCATATGAAATTCCGCATGTCTGTCAAAATTGTATTTTACATACGATTCATAATTTTTGCTATCACACGTGCATATGCATTTCCGCATGACATAACCTCTAAATGTAAACAACAGCTGATTTAATTTGTGAATTTACAAATATTTATTGTTGAAAAAAAAGTTATATATTTTTTAATTGTTAATTAATATTAAACAATTTATTTTTCTTTCAATATTAATCTTTATAATTTACTCTGTTTTTCTTTCGCCACAAGCAGTGTTGTATTTTCATATCTTTGTCATGCCAAAATAGAACCTGTTCTAATTCAAAAATGTACATGTGACTTTCCTCATGTATTGTACATAAACAATGTTTCATATGCATCACACGATGTGAACAACTTTTGTTGTGGGAAAATTTGACAGTACATATGTAAAAAACACATCGTGTAATAGCACCTTTATATGAACAGCTTTGTATACAATTGACAATTGAATTATATTTGACAGTAGGACAATCAGCTGCTCGAAAGCATTTTGATGATTTTGTAAAAGCACAAAAGCACAAATTCTCGCATGCAAAAAGCTTAGTTTTTACTCGCACTCGCAACTCGCCGTTATGTGTTTAGGGCTTAAAGAGTTAAAAACTTGAGTTATTAAAACTTATTTAAAGTAACGTCCCCAAAACTCGCTCGAAGTATTGCACGTGGACTATTTGATAAGTTCACGGCCTGTGACAGAAATCCCTTAGAATGATACACTTCATTCAACGTTTTTTCCAAAGTAGATAATAGGATTTGTCCAACCCTTAATCAATAAATTGTTTAAGTTTGAAATACCCTAAATCAGGCATGCCCAGAAGTTCCTTATGAAAGTGCAAACACTAATACATATAAAGAAATCATATTTTTATTCCCTACATGTACACTGAAAAAAAAAAGAATTGAAATGCCTTAAAATGCTTTTCAATATGTTATTTTGTGTTAATTTGAAAGCATTCCAAACATTCTGCTTCAGCCTAAAAGTTATAGAGACAAAAAAATCACTTTCCCATTTCTCGTCTGAATACATGTAGCTCATTTTGTAAAGTAATAATTTGAATTTTAAACTTAAGACTTACACTGATTTTTCCAAATGTTTTTTAATTCACAGCTGCAAGCTATTTTTTAAACGGAATCATATGTTAGATAACAACAAAATCTACAAAATTGTTTGTGTATTTTGTATTGCTGAGTGCTGTGTGTGTGTATTAAAATACACGCCTATGCCTAAGTGCTCTTACAAAAACAAAAGTGCATTGAGTGCATAGGACGTGGACATATATGCCCTCAATTCATGAAATTTCGCCATGGAAAGGACACATTCAATTTATTAATTTTATAAATTTTTGCAAAACAACAAAAGTTGTTCACTTGAAATGGCTTTCCATCTCCAATCCATAAGTCTCATGTGAAGGGCGTGTTTACTAAAAAGTAAGAGAATTAATTTTAGTAAATTCTAGTTCATCATTCAGAAATCATTTCTCGCTAAAAACGTTTTCATTTGTATCAGAAACAATTGTACGGGGACTTTAAAATTTTGCCGTGATATATTTTATTGTTGATAAAGCAGGCACAGAGTCCCCTAAACACTTCGATCATTTCTACTTTAATTGGTTAATTAGTTGTTATGTTTAAAAATATATATTTTTACACAGCTCTTTATCTATTTATCAATTTTTGTAAAATCACAAAAGTTATTCACATAAAATGGCTATGGTCGGATTTGACAGGTGTCATAATTAAAACAAGTAAGAAAATTATAGTCGGTCTAGACCGACTATACGATACCCTATACCATGCGTTTAGAAACCCTATCTCTTAGGCCCAACTAACTGGACATTGAAAATAAGCGTAAACCAAATTTGAGTGGGATTTTTATTAATTTTTTTGGCTGCAGATATGAAAAAGTTCATATCGGATGCTATATCTATAAAGGGACTAGGTCCAAAAATGGACCGATCTTGACAATATTTGGTAAAGTCACTTTTATTTTGAAAAAATATATACAAACCAAATTTGAGAAAAATCTGTGCAATATTTTTGTTTTTTGATAGATTTAAGTGAAGATCGGGAAGCAGCTCTATATGGGGTCAAAGGGATCATTTTTGGACTACTCATTAGTGGATGTAATGAACGCATACAAACCCAATTTGAGTAAGATCTATATGACAATTTGGATCTTATGGCAATTTATGTCGATTTGGGTAATTTGTATGGGGGCTAGGTCTGAACATGGACCGATTCTCACCAATTTCAATAGCGTTCATCCCATGGCCGATAAAAGCTTATATACCAAATTTCGTCAAAATATATTCATATTTGCGACCTGCAGTTTGATTACAAGCTTTACATGGACACACAGACGGACGGACGGACGGACATTGTTAAATCAACTCAGAAAGTGATTCTGATTCGATCGGTATAATTAAAGATGGGTCTAGGTCAAATATTTTTGGTTGTTACAAACAGCAGCACAAAGTCATTATACCCAAACCACATAGTGGTATAGGGTATAAAAAATAAATAAATAACTAAAGGCCAGCTACTTATCAAACAGTCCTCATATATCTTTATGGTGGCCTCACACGAAAAGCAACTTTTTTCCTGACTGTCAAAATTAATATATATTTTTTTATATATGTATAATTATTGCTGCCATCAATGACGGACGGGACGGGTCGGATTTGATAGGTGTCATAGGGCTAAATTAAAAAAAAATCATGTGAGTCCGATCACAGGGGAGATGTGTAAACATCTAGTAATTAAAGATTTTTTTATGGCACTTTTTTAAAATCAAACAGAAAGCGTCATCTAATATAAATTTTTAATTTTTGGTTTTTTATTTTTAATTTTTTATTTTTAATTTTTCATTTTTCGTTTTTCATTTTTTATTTTTTATTTTTCATATATCTTTTTTCATTTTTTATTTTTCATTTTTCATTTTTTATTTCTCATTTTTCATTATTCATCTTTCATTTTTCGTTTATCGTTTTTCATTTCTCACTTTTCATTTTTTATTTTTCATTTTTCATTTTTAATTTTTTTCCTTTTTAATTTTTCATGTTTTATTTTTCATTTTTTATTTTTCATTTTTTATTTTTCATTGTTTATTTTTCAGTTTTCATTTTTAATTTTTCATTTTTAATATTTTATTTTTTATTTTGCAGTTTTCATTTTTAATTTTTTACTTATAATTTTTCGTGTTTCGTTTTTCATTTTTCATTATTAATTTTTTATTTTTCATGTTTTATTTCTCATTTTTTATTTTTCAGTTTTCATTTTTTATTTGTCATTTTTCATTTCTTACTTTTAATTTTTAATTTTTTATTTTTCATTTTTAATTTTGGAACAGGTTATTGCATATTACATATGTATATTACATTTTTTTTCACCAATACAATCATAAGTCACACCGATTTTGTCTTACGGCTCACATGTTACGTTGTTTTTGTGATTGTATTGTGAAATATAAATTTAATTCTACTGGCTAGACCAGCTACTTATCAAACAGTCCTCATATATCGTAATCGACTTTATGGTGGCCTCACACGAAAAACAACTTTTTCCTGTCTGTCAAAATTATTATATATTTTTTATATACGTATAATAATTGCTGTCATCAACAACAGCTGATTTTTGTTGTCAACATGTTGCATCAGGTGTTATAGTTTAGAATGTGTCAGCTGAAATGCTGCGTGTATTTTTATAGAAGTAAGGTTTGTAATTTGCAATGGGACATAAGCGTCATTTCACCCGACAAGTACTTGATTCTATTTTCTACTTACGACTTACCTATCTTCCCATATTTGTAAAGTATCTAAACATTGCACTCTAATACATTGGCCAGATCTTGTAAAAGAATCACCCACATAAAGTTCACGATAAGTTTCAGGATCCGTACATTTGGCAACATAACGATCTGGATACAAACAGAGTGTTTTTTTCGCAATTACAAAATTGACCAAAATTAAACTTACCACGATAATATGAGTTAGCCGAGGGATGTGCAAATGTCAAAATTGTTTCTAAAAAAAGTGCAATGAAAATAACACTCGTCTTTTGTGAAGACATTTATTTTTAATTTGAAAATTTGTTTATTAATATTATTGATTAAATTTTAAGAAATTTTTAATTTCTCTAGGTGGTTGACTTTCAGCTCTGTCTGCTACAATACGCAATTTCAACTAAATTCATACAATTTTTATAGGTGTTGGAGAACCCACTCAGTAGTACAAGTGATTTTTTTCTGCTGAGATTACGATGAGTATTTTATTTGTGTATACGCTATATACAGTCTGTGTGGTCGGGGTATAATGAGTTTGTGCTGATGTTTGTAACTGCCAAAATAACCATTTCTTAACAAAGTACCCTTTCTTAAAAAGTCATTTTCTTTAGAAAGTAAATTTTCTTCAAAAAGTACCTTTTCTTCAAAAAGTTCCTTTTCTTTAAAAAATACCTTTTCTAAATTAAATTTTCTTAAAAATGCTCCGTTTTAAAAAAGGAATACCTTTTCTTATAAAAGTAGTTTTTCTTAAAAAATACCTTTTCTAAAAAGAGCACATTTTATTAAAAAAAGTACCTTTTCTTAAAAAACTTATTTTTCTAAATAAAATATTTTTTTCTTCAAAATTACCTTTTCATTTAAAAAATTACCTTTTTATTTAAAAAAGTACCATTCCTTAAAAAGAACCATTGGTTAAAAATTTACCTTTTCTTAAAAAAGTACCTTTTCTTATAAAAAGTACATTTTCTTAAAAAGTTATTTATTCCGAAAAAGTACCTCTTCTTAAAAAAGTAATTTTTCTAAAAAAAAATATTTTTTTTACCTTTTCTTAAAAAAGTACCTTATCTTAAAAAATACATTTTCTTAAAAAATACCTTTTCTTAAAAAAGTACATTTTCTTTAAAAGTGCATTTTCTTAAAAAAGTATCTTTTCTTAAAAAAGCACATTTTATTAATAAGGTACCTAGTTTCCAAAAAGTAGCATTTTCTTAAGAAGTAATTTTTTTAAAAATACCTTTTAAAAAAATGTTTATACCCATACCACTATGTGGTCAGGGTATAATGACTTTGTGCTGATGTTTGTAACTATCAAAAATATTTTACTTAGCCCCATCTTTTATTATACCCATCGACTCAGAATCACTTTCTGAGTCGATTTAGCGATGTCCGTCTGTCCATCCGTCCGTCCGTCCGTCTGAGTGTCCACGTATACCTTGTAATCAAACTGCAAGTCGCAAATATGAATATATTTTGATGGCATTTAGTATATAAGATCACATCGGCCATAGGATTAACGCTATTGAATTTGGTGAAAATCGGTTCATGTTCAGACCTAGCCCCCATACAAATGTCTCCTATGAGATCGACTTAAATTGCCATAATAACCTAATTATCATATAGATCTCTGTCAAATTGGGTTTGTGTATGTTTATTATATCCATTAATCAGTAGTCCAAAAATAAACCCCATATGACTATTTTTAGTCATAGCCCCATATGAAGCAAATTTTGTAAAAATAAGTAAATTTTTCGACCTAGTTCCCATATAAATATGACATCCGATATGAACGGTTTCATATTCGAAGGCAAAAAAATTGATAACAATGCCACTATGTTATAGGGTCTCTAAACACATGGTATAGGGTATCGCATAGTCGGTCTAGACCGACTATAATTTTATTACTTGTTATTCTTAAAAAACTACCTATTCTTAAAAAACTATTTTTTTTCTTAAAAAGTACCTTTTTATTTGGAAAAATACCCTTTCTTAAAGAAGCATTTATTCTTAAAAATTTACTAAAAAAATATTTTTCTAAAAAAAGTACCCCTTCTCGCAAAAATTACCATTCTCATAAAAGTATTTATTCTTACATAAATGTAACAGAACATTTTCTTAAAACGCACCTCTTAATCATAAAAACAGTTTTTATTAAAACCAGAGTTCAAAAAAAAAACACACACTGAATAAAAAACTCGTACATATATGTAAACAAACATAACTTAGACCAACACACACATATTTTTATTTTCATATCAATTATGTTTGTTTTTAAATTTTCTTCGGTGCCAAACACAATCATGACTTGTGTTCGTTTTAATATTTCGTTATTTACATGAACATTTTTCTATCACGTACTTTTTGTTTCGATCACACATAAACCACACAGATTCGAGTGTTGCTTTATTTGAAGTTCGTGTTCTGGTACGTGTACTGAAAAAAAAAAACAGAACATGTACAATAAACAGGTTCGAGTTCAGTTATATTTTAAGTCGTGTTCTGGCTCGTGTACTAAGGAAAAATAGAACATGTACAATAAACAATTGTTTCAACCAAATTTATTAAAATTTTATTGACCGTTTTTTATGACTTACGTTGCAAATTGTTTACAATTGTCAAATATTTTAAAATTTTATTGGCCATTTTTTTGTGATTTACGTTGAAATTATTTACAATTGTTTTTATTGACTGGTTTTTATTTTAATAAAATATGGTAATAAAATACTTAAGACACAAAAACTATTTAGCATCATAAAAGTTACACTTGTTGGTTGTTATGTTTTTTTGCATTACCCACCCCTATTTTCGCAACCAATTAGTGTCATAGACGAAAAACCCAATTTTGCGGCATAAAAGACACACTTGTTGGTTGTTAGGAACATTTGCAAACATTTTTTTTTTTTGGTAACAAATAACTTTAGACACAAACAAATTTTGCATCATAAAAAACACAATCACCCACCCTTAATTTGCGAACCAATTAGTGTCAATGCACAATCCTTTTCTCAATGATTTTTTGGGATTTTTTGCGTAAAAACACAATGAGTGTTAGTTAATAAAAAAACCCAAAAAAATATTTTCATATTTTATTGTCCCTTTTTTATGACTTACGTTACAATTGCTTGGAAGTGTTACAATTTCACGCAATTTATTTTGCAATAAATAGCGAGTGCGTGCGTCATTCATTCATTAAAAGTGGTTCAGTTTTCATTAGATCGTGATCTATAAGTGTACTGTGTTATTGTGTAAATTGCAAATATTTTGTGAAAATTAAAAAAATTGGAAAGCAATAACAGAAATAAGTTTTGCTATAAAAAATACGCAACTTTTAATAGCGAAACGAAAAAATTTACATGTCTGATTGAAACCTGCAAGAAAGATTTAAGTGCAGAGTGCAGTTTTTGTGTCTTAAGTATTTTATTACCATCTTTTATTAAAATAAAAACCAGTCAATAAAAACAATTGTAAATAATTTCAACGTAAATCACAAAAAAAGGCCAATAAAATTTTAAAATATTTGACAATTGTAAACAATTTTCAACGTAAGTCATAAAAAAGGGTCAATAAAATTTTAATAAATTTGGTTGAAACAATTGTCGTCGTTTTTATCGGGGTGTATCAGATCGCGAATTGATGTTTCAATTTTTCGCAGTACACGAGCCAGAACACGAATTTAAAATATAACTGAACTCGAACCTGTTTATTGTACATGTTCTATTTTTTCTTAGTACACGAGCCAGAACATGACTTAAAATATAACTGAACTCGAACCTGTTTATTGTACATGTTCTGTTTTTTCTTAGTACACGAGCCAGAACACGACTTAATATATAACTGAACTCGAACCTGTTTATTGTACATGTTCTGTTTTTTTTTCAGTACACGTACCAGAACACGAACTTCAAATAAAGCAACACTCGAATCTGTGTGGTTTATGTGTGATCGAAACAAAAAGTACGTGATAGAAAAATGTTCGTGTAAATAACGAAATATTAAAACGAACACAATCATGATGGTGTTGGGCACCGTAGAAAATTTAGAAACGCACATAATTGATATGAAAATAAAGATGTGTGTTGGCTGTTTTTGAACAGAACATTGTGTGTTTCATGTGTAAATTTTCTGAACCTTGATTAAAACTCTTATTTTCCTTATGCAATGAGTTTTAAATCTCTCCGTGACTGTGCGTGACTTTGCGTGGCTATTTTAAAATTAATCTTTGGTCACGACAAGTCTATGGATCAAGTTTCTGATTGATTGGATGAGGGGAAATGGGGTTTTAATATCTCCGTGACTATGCGTGGCTATGTCAAAGTTAATCTTTTTTTCACGGCAAGTCTATCGACCAATTTTCAGATCGATCGGATAAGGGGAAATGGGTTTTAAAGCACTCCATGACTGTGTGTGACTATGTCGAAGTTAATCTTTCTTTACAGCGAGTATATCGACCAAGTTTCAGATTGATTGGTTGAGGCGAAATCCGCTTTAAATCTCTCCGTGACTGGGCGTGACTAATTCACAGTTATTCTTTTTTACAGCAAGTGTATGGACTAAGTTTCAGATCGATCGATCGATCTGTAGTCACAACAAGACTATGGGTCAAGTTTCAGATCAATTGGATAATGGGGAATGGGGTTGCCCCACGACAGACAGACAGACAGACAGACAGACAGACAGAGAGTATGAGTTAAAAGAAAGAGTTTAAAAATGCTTTTTCTGAAATATGTAAATTTTTTTTGAAAAGTTAATATTCTTACCGCGGTAAAAATTATTAGTTTAGGGTTCATTTTTGTTTCCTATAAATCATATAAGACGATTAAACCTAACACCCCTGCTCGTAACTCATGGTATAGCGTATCGTGTAGTCGGTCTAGAGCGACTATAACTTTTTTACTTTTTAATTTTTTGTTATTGCAAAACATGGAATCAATTTCTTATCAATCTTGGTTTTATTTTTTGTTTCCAGTATTTTATTGCTCTTCTTCTTCTTAGTATTGAGATTGAGTTTTGTTTACATTTTTCTTCGTAGTTTTCACAAATGATAACGATTAATTTGATTAATAAAAGAAATCGTTTTTTTTTCAGTTTTTAGACATTATGTAGTCATCATTGATTTCAAACTTGATTTGTTAAAATAAAAGCCGGCAAAATTTTGTGTGTTCGATTAAGTTTTGAGAATTTAGTTATCAGTAAATTTGTTGTTGTAAAGAGTTTACTGTAGTACACATGTCGTGTTGTTTTTGTAAGACAACCCCCTTCGCCTTATTTTACTAAGGTAGCTTTTCATTATTGAAAATTCTAAAATGGCTGAGTAGATGACTAAGAAACGTTTTTCATGTAGAAACATTTATATTACATTACATTACATTCATATTTTTATATTATAGTATGTTGTTATGAAAATTGTATGTGCCAATATAAGTTTTTCCAGTGCTAAATATAAAGATATATCTTACTGCACTGATTACAATTTCAATAAATACAAAATACAAATACAAAAAATTTTCTGATGGTATAAAAATAAAAAACATTATTAAAATAAAATAAAATCATTTTAATGGAAATAAAATAAAATTATTTTAATGGAAAATTCGTTTGGGAAGAGGGTTAAAAATTCTCAGATATGGTCCTATATATTTAATATGATTTAAAATAAAAACTGGTTTATATACGTGAAATAAAAACAAAATTAATGAAGTATCATTTTACTAGTAAATTCGTTTGGAAAAGAGAATCTATAATATTAATAGGCTAGGCGATTTCTTGTGACTGATGTTCTGTTCCACCGTTTTATCCTGATTTTGACCAAACGTATATTATTTGAAAGGTATTTCTTTTTTTTACCGTTTTGCAGATTTACAGATTTTACAATTTTTTCCTTCATTTTGAGTAAATTGCATTTAAAATTGCTACTAACACATACATAAAATTATACAATGCTATGTGTGTGTTTATTAAATTTGTTAATGTGTTTGTAATAAAAATGAGTTTGTTTTTTGTGTTGATTTGTGAATTGGCTATAATTGATTAGAATACTTTTAGGGTCTTTATATTATGAAAAAATAAAATTCCCTAGAATTTGCGCTTGAATTTCGAGGGCTGGAATCTGCTAGTATGCATAAATAAGCAAAGACTCAAACCATATAAATAATTTTTTAAAGTAAATTGATAAAAACTCAAGCCATACAGTGAAAACGCGTTCACATCTAAGCAAAATCTAGTATATTCAAGATTTCAAGCACAATCTAGCTCATTTTTACTAGATTTCCCATACAAAACAAAATTACTAGATTTTAGCAAAATCTTGTCAAACTTGGGCACTACGAAATGATACTACAGTGTATTTTTAATATTGTAGTAGAAAATTACTACGCGGTGACTGAAAAATTGACATTTAAAAACAAAAACAAAAGCAAAGAAGTGGAATAAGAAGAAAATAAAATATTAATTATTAAAATAAAGACGAATCTATAATAAAAAATATTTAGTAATTGAAAAGTTATAATTTTTATACCCTCCACTCCAGTGTGCAGAGGGTATATATAAGTTTGTCATTCCGTTTGTAATAATTAGAAAAAAAATTTTGGACCCCATAAAATATATATATTTGTGATCCTTATAACAACCGGAGTTGATATAGCGATGTCCGTCTGTCCGTCTGTAGAAATCTTGATGGCGGCATCAATCGGGCACCTAGGGTGCTCGCTGACATAAAAAATGATTCACTTACATCCTAAATAGTTTGCTATTTGAAATCGTCCAAATCGGTCGATTAGGGCCCGAGATTTGAATGAAGAACTAAAAAAAGTCTTGAAAAAATATAATTTTCTATGTTGTTCTTGTCACGATCACGCCCTCAATAGGATAGCTAAGCTGATCATTTTTAGTGGGAATGATTCTCCAAATTCATAGGAAGATTTCTATTTCAAAAATCATTAAAATTGGTGGAACAGGTCCAGGGAAATCTCAGAAAAATTAAAAAATAAAAATGAAAAATATGATGTTTCTATAGTGTTCTTGTTGTTATTCTAAATGTTATATTGTTGTCATAGCTGGACTTGTTGTTTTTGTGGTCGTTGTGGTAATAATATAATAAAAACTAACCCTTTGTACATTTTTTTAATCAACTCTGGTAGAAAAATTTAAAAGTTTCCATTGTTTTGGCATCATTGAAAAAATTTACTAGATCATTTTTGTCATTGCTACGAGCCTGCCTGCAAAGTTTCAGATCGATTGGGTCACGAGAAAGGGGTTAAAATTCATCCAAAATTTTTTCGACAAGCAGACACTACGAGTTAATATAAAGGGAGTAAAAATTCACCAGCATCTAAAGCAAATAATGCTAAAATACCTAGTTGTTAATAAAAAAAAAACAGTGTAAATTTAGCAAAAAAATTTTATGTATTAATTTATTTAAAGAGAAAAACACAAAAATAACGTTTGATGTTGTATTTTTTGTGTGTAATATTTACATATACATACATGAACATATTAAATAATACAAATAATATACATATATTCTATATATATATATATATATATATATATATATATCCATAATAATGCATGTTAGAAATAAATCGGTATATTATTTTATTGACATAAAATTCTGCAATATTTTGTTGTGGGGAAAATACATTTCTTTTGCATTAACAGAGTGTCACTTCATTTTGCTCGGCGTGACTATGCCACAGTAGATGGCGCCAAATTTTTGTTCTAATTAGCTTTGCAATAGTTATTTCTATTTTAACATGAATGTCAATATTTTCAAGTAGATATTATACATAACAATGTTAAGAGTATACACGGGCTGGTCTTTTATTTCATACGTTTTTTCATTATTCTTTTACAAATATGAACATAAGTCTGGCATATTAACTTTTTGTTGTCTTTACAAAATAGAGTAACCGAGTTCATCAATGAGTTTTTTGCTTTCAAAACAGTTCTACATAGTTATATAGAACTATTATTCTGCTTTAAAATTGTTTATAATTACTAAAGCATTATTATTCACATAAATACAAAATTGCACTTTTTAAATTTTCCATTCAAATTTAAGAAAATATCAATTCTAAAAACTGGAATTAAAATTTCCAATTATAAATTAGAAAATATTAACTGAATTTCAGAAAATCATATCAAAACGTCGGAAATAATAATTTTAAATTTAGAAGACATCAATTGCATCTTTAATATACATATAAATTTTATTCGTTAAACACAAATTGAAATTCCAAAAAAACACCAAATATGTTTACATTTAAAAAATGTTTACATTAAAAAAAAATATTGGGATTCAGGAGAAATTAATAGCTTTTCAGTAACTTCTTTTAATGATTGTCGAATCGTTAAAAAAGAAAAGCAAAATTATCAGTAAAATTTTTAAACGATATTCGCTATTGTTAAAGTCAACTGTTGTTGTTATCTAAACGACAACCATTTTTGTGTTGTTTATTCAATCGATAAAAACTTAAATTTTTATGTTGAAATGTCATCATACATAAATGAAAATCATAAAATAGTGAAAATATTTTGCTTCTATTAAAAAACTTTTTTATATAAATAACAAAATTAAATAGCATGTTCAATTCATTATTTCATTTTCAAATAAATAAACAGAAATATTAGTAAAAAAATAAAGATATTAAACATAAACATAAAATCATCCTGTCAAACACGAAGTAATTTGTTTTTTTTCTATTCTTTGTGTTTTTCGCTTATTTTGACAGAAATGCCACTCGTTTACAATTTAAATAAATAGAAAAATAGATTTGCCGACTGTCGTTAAGATGTGTGAATCACTTAATCCTCAGTGCAAACAACAATAGCTGTCGATATATTTTGCGATTGTCGGATCGTTGAAATTCTGTCGGATCGTTGAATTCGCACTACAGAAAACATTAATTTAAATTCAATGAATTTTAGAAAACCTCAAATGATATTTAAGAATTGCGAAAATAAAAATTGTTACATAATTAAACGCAGTTTGATGAGAATGTTATTTATACATATATTATTTTTCACAATTTTTTTTTGGATGAATATTTTGAAGATTTTCAGAAAATAAAGATAACAAATTATTTTATTTCAAATGTTTGGGACATTTGGTTTTTTGCGTTTGGCATCCCTAATTTGATTATTTATTATTATAAATTTATTCTCTATGTTTTCAAAATATGGCAATATTTAAAAAAAAAGATGAGAGAGCTTTTTTTTTGGTTATTATTTTGTTACTCCATCCGACCTATATGGCCGCAATGAAGAAATATTTGGCCAGTTAAAAGAAACTATACAGCCATCTCCAATTAGCACGATTTAATGCATATAGCCACCCTACACAACCATTACCTTTGCAATGGAGGTTAAGGCGAGCTATTTAATTAGCAAAAACTAAATTAAACGAGAAGTTATGTCATATAACCGGTAACGCATGCATATAGGAAACGCATGCATATTTTTCCAATATTTTGTTTACATTTATTATCAATACTCAAACCGTGGTGGAGGGTATCAAAGATTCGGCACAGCCGAATTTAATACTCTTACTTGTTTAATACTTACATGTGCCCATGCGCCCATCTGCTACATAATAATTGTGCAAAATGCATTTGTTTTTGCTGTTCAAAAAAATACATATTTAACAAATACTGATGTTTTTTCAGCTTGTGCTTTTTTAATTTTTGATGCATAATGTAATAATAAAATCTGCTCCTTTCCAGAATTTTCCATATTTAAATATTCGTATTGTTTTGACTATTTTTGGTATTTCTAGTTTATATGTTTTATTTTAATCAGCTGTTTATTGTTGTGGAAACAAAATCTCACAAAAAGTCAAAAAAGTTAGATGTAAACAGATTGCGAAATCTAAACTGTTTCGACTTTCTCTGAGATACTTTTTCTACAGAAGGTTTTATTGTTCGTGGAAAAATCCTCAATATCTTAGTAATAGTGTAAAATTTAGCATAGCCTCAAACCATAAAAGTCGCAGAGATTTTTATGAAAATTGACTCGAATACTTGTTTTTTTCTGTTTCTCGTATGCCGAGGCACTTATCTTACATAATACTTCTTCTTTCCGATTTTTTTTTTATTTCTAGCTTAAACGTTTTCTTTGAGTTTTAATAAAAATAACAAAGTTAATCCTTCAAACCTTGAAATGTGGATGAATTTTTTTATTGTTCCCATAAAAAAACCCTTGATTCTGAAGTATTTGTTTCTCATAAAAAATGCTCCATATCTTAGTTAAACGTTTTCTTTTTGGTCCAAATAACAATTACATAGTTAATCTTTGACCAAAGATTCAAACCGTAAAATGTCCTTGAGATATTTCTATACAGATTTCCCCATTTTTTAATAAAATTTCTTTATTCTGAAATATTTTTTCTTAATTAAAATTCTCAATATCTCAGTTAAATATTAGTTTTTGGGCTTACATAACAACTAAACAGTTTATTATTTACTCAAACCATTTAAAATTGCACAACTCTACCCATTTTTTTTTATATAAATCTAGATAGATTTTGAAAAATTTTTCTCTTCAAAAATTTTCACTATCTTAGTTAAATATTTTTCTTTGGCTCCAAAATAACAATTACTCTGTAATTGTAATTATAGACTCAAACCATAGAAAGTAAAATTATATCACACAAACTTGCCAGTCATGCTTGAATAATTTTCCATATAGAAAAATGATAGTTCAGAAAGGTTTTTCTCCTCCAAAATTATTAGTCTCTTAAACATATTTATCAGCTCTTATAATCAGTTCTTGACCCAAATTCTAAAAGAGTGTTAAATTCGGCTATGCCGAATCTTTGATACCCTCCACCTAGATTTTCTTGCACTATTTGTAACAAATGTAAATAAAATATTTGAAGATGTAAACAATTTGATCAACTTATTACTAAATTATTACAACAAATACTCTGAATTTTCAGCATTTACGTTTAACAATTTTAAAGTCAATAGAAGATAATAAGCAAAATATATTTTTTAATTTCGGATCTTTTTCGGAATACTTGTCCATGTCTTATATTTTAAAAGTACTAGCGTTAATCAGTTTTATTTTTCAGATCTGATTACATCAGTTTGTCATTCCATTTGTAATGCATCGATAAATGAATTTGCGTTTACGTGTTTAATGCAAAAGATTTCTTACTTTTGTCGAATTGTAGGGATTTTTTGCAAATTTTTTTTAACAACTTAATATTATATATATATATATCAATTTTAAACTTTGAAATTAAAAAAATATACGTATATCTTTTTTAAATCTGGTAATAACTCTATAATATGGAGAAAGTAAAAACGTGGCTTCTTTAATAACAATGTTGTTTTGTGCATTTTTTTAATACATACCTAAGTACGCCATCTTTGTAGATCTCTTCGATTTTATTAAGTAAGTTTGTAAATAAAAAGAACATTAAAATATTATAAATTTAAGCTTAACTGATTTTATAAAAATGTCCGATTCGTTTTTCGATGATGCTGAAAACACATCAAAGATATACAGAAAACAAAGGTTTTACTCAAGTTAGTTGAGAGACGAGAAGCTAATGGGATGGAACAGGACAAAGATGACGACTTTAAATACAGATGCAAGGCTTGTGAAAAAATATTAAATTGCGATAAATCAGATCTAAGTATACATGCTAACTAGCAGATTCCAGCCCTCGAAACTCGAGTGCAAATTCTAGGAAATTTTATTCTTCATTAAATTAAGACCCTAGAGGTATGCTAATCAATTAAAAATCAAACAAAAAACACACTCATTTTTAATACAAACACATTAACAAACTTAATAAACACACACATAGCATATTGTATAATTTTATGTATGTGTTAGTAGCAAATTTAAATGCAATTTACTCAAAATAAAGGAAAAAATTTTGAAATCTGTAAATCTACAAAACGGCTAAAAAGAAATAATATGCTTTTGGTCAAAATCGGGATAAAACGGTAGAACAAAACATCGGTCACAAGAAATCGCCTAGCCTATTAATATTATAGATATATAACCAATGTCTTAAAAAAAATATCTTTTAAAACCAACAACCAAAATCTGTTTGCGATATAAGATCCCATTTGCAAGCCATTTTAATTAATGGTGTACATTTTAAATGCACATCTAGCCATATAAAAGATTTTAAATGCATATCTAGCCATATAAGATAACAAAATTATGGACACCATAAAATATATATATTTGTGATCCTTATAACAGCCGGAGTTGATAAAGCGATGTCCGTCTGTCCGTCTGTGGAAATCACGATCACGGCATCAATCGGGCAGCTAGGGTGCTCGTTGGCATAAAAAATGATTCATTAACATCCTGAGAAGTTTGCTATTTAAAATCGTCCAAATCGGTCGATTAGGGCCCGAGATTTAAAAGAAGAACTAAAAAAAGTCTTGAAAATACAATTTTCTAAGTTGTTCTTGTCACGATCACGCCCTCAATAGTGCAGCTACAGTGATCATTTTTATTGAGAACGATTCACCAAATTCATGGGAAGATTTCTGAAAGAGTAAAAAAAAATGAAAAATATGATGTTTCTATATTGTTCTTGTGGTTATTCTAAATGTTGTGTTGTTGTCATAGCTGAACTTGTTGTTTTTGTGGTCGTTGTGGTAATAATTTTTTTTTTAATTAAATCTGGTAGAAAAATTTAAAAGTTTCCATTGTTTTGGCATCACTAAAAAAATTTGTTAGATCATTTCTGTCATTACCACGAGCCCGCCTGCTAAATTTCAGATCGAATGGGTCACGGGAAAGGGGTTAAAATCTATCCAAAATTTTTTCGATAAGCAGACACTACGAGTTAATATAAAGGGAGTAAAAATTCACCAGCATCTAAAGCAAATAATGCTAAAATACCTAGTTGTTAATAAAAAAAACAATGTAAATTTAGCAAAAAAAAAAAAAATTATGTATTAATTTATTTAAAGAGAAAAACACAAAAATAACGTTTGATGTTGTATTTTTTGTGTGTAATATTTACATATACATACATATACATATTAAATAATACAAATAATATACATATATTCTATATTCTATTCTATTCTACATATTCTATATATGTATATCCATACCAACTGCATGTTAGAAATAAATCGGTATATTATTTTATTTATATAATTTTCTGCAATATTTTGTTGTGGGGAAAATACATTTCTTTTGCATTAACAGAGTCACTTCATTTTGCTCAGTGTGACTATGTCACGGTAGATGGCGCCACAGTTTTTGTTCTAATTAGCTTTGCAATAGTTATTTCTATTTTAACATGAATGTCAATATTTTCAACTAGACATCATACAGAACAATGTTAAGAGTATACACGGGCTGGTCTTTTATTTCATATGTTTTTTCATTATTCTTTTACAAATATGAATATAAGTTTGGCATGTTAACTTTTTGTTGTCTTTATAAAATAGAGTTACCGAGTTCATCAATGAGTTTTTTGCTTTCAAAACAGTTCTACATAGTTATATAGAACTATTATTCTGCTTTTCCTACAAAATATCTGATTGCGATTACATCTTATTTTTAAAAATTGTTTATAATTACTAAAGCATTATTATTCACATAAATACAAAATTTCACTTTTTAAATTTTCCATTTAAATGTAAGAAAATATCAATTCTAAAAATTGGAATTAATATATCCAATTATAAATTAGAAAATATTAATTGAATATCAGAAAATCATATCAAAACGTCGGTAATAATATTAAATTTAGAAGACATCAATTGCATCTTTAATATATGTTTACATTTAAAAAAAATATTGCCATTCAGGCGAAATTAATAGCTTTTCAGTACCGCGATTCAGTAACTTCTTTTAACGATAGTCGAATCGTTAAAGAAATAAAACAGCAAAATTATCAGTAAAACTTTTAAACGATAATCGCTATTGTTAAAGTCAGCTGTTGTTGTCATCTAAACGATAACCATTTTTGTGTTGTTTATTCAATCGATAAAAACTTAAATTTTTAGGTTGAAATGTCGTCATACATAAATAAAAACCATAAAATATTGAAAATATTTTGCTTTTATTAAAAAACTTTTTTATATAAATAAAAAAATTAAATAGCATATTCAATTCATTATTTCATTTTCAAATAAATAAACAGAAATATTAGTAAAAAAATAAAGATATTAAACATAAAGATAAAATCATCCTGTCAAACACGAAGTAATTTGTTTTTCTCTATTCTTTTGTGTTTTTCGCTTATTTTGACAGAGATGCCACTCGTTTACAATTTAAATAAATAGAAAAATAGATTTATCGACTGTCGTTAAGATGTATGTACATATTGAATCACTTAATCCCTAGTGCAAACAACAATTGCTGTCGATATATTTTGCGATTTTCGGATCGTTGAAACTTACAGAACCGGACTACAGAAAACATTAATTTAAATTCAATGAATTTTAGAAAACGTCAAATGATATTTAAGAATTGCGAACATAAAAATTGTTACATAAATAAACGCAATTTGATGAGAATGTTATTTATATATAAATTTTCACAATTTTTTTGGATGAATATTTGAAGTTTTTCAGAAAATAAAGATAACAAATTATTTTATATAAAATGTTTGGGACATTTGGTTTTTTGCGTTTGGCATTCCTAATTTGAATATTTATTATTATAAATTTATTCTCTTTGTTTTCCAAATATGGCAATATTTTAATAAAAAAGTTGAGAGTTTTTTGATGTGTAAACATCTATGCGATCAGGGGGGGTAAAAATCACAAACTTCCCTTACGGAAGCGGAACTATTTACGGAAATGGAAGCTACAATCATTTAGCTGATTCATCAACCAACAGAAAGCGCCATGAATGTATAGCATACAACTGCAACCATCAAGTATGACAAACATAGCAGTTGCTTGCTATAAACATGTAGATAGCGCTTACTGCTTGAATAGATGTTTTTATTCACAAACCACAATGATTTCCAGAATTGCACCAAAATATTTCGGTATTTTGTTTAGTTTTATTGGAGTTCTAAAGAAAACCGCGTCTTTACTCTATTTGGAAATGTTTTTTCTGTTTTTTCCTTTTTTCAATATAGTAATATTGACACAATTATATGTTGACAACTTTCATTAATAAACATTTTTAGTAGCTATTACTATTTTTCATAATAAAACAAAATTTTTTTTAATAATACAATAATACAATAAATCTATAATATTAATAGCCTAGGCAAAAGTAAGTGTTTGGAGATAAAATGAAGGCACACTTTATTGGAAGTGTTTGGAGACAAAATGAAGTGTAAGGAGATTAAATCAGGGAGCGAATAGCGTTATAAAAACGTTTTTTTCTAAAACGGGCCTAATTTCGGTATTCCATATAGAATGTTGCTATTTTATTAAACATTTATTTTTATAAAAATTTATAATTAATTTTCTCAATCATTTAAAGTTATTCGTAAAACTACAACTTATTATATATATATTTAACAATTATCACTGCATTTAATATTATTTTTAATAAATAAATAAAATAATAAACACATGTAACCGGTAGTAGAGTTTAACAAGTAAGAGTGTTAAATTCGGCTGTGCCGAATCTTTGATACCCTCCACCTCGGTTTGAGTATTGATAATAAATGTAAACAAAATATTGGAAAAAGTAAACAATTTGTTAAACTTAATACCAAATTATTTCAGAAAATTCTTTGGGTTGGTTTTCGTCTTTTCTATTATTTCGGATTTATTTCGGTGTTTGCTTTTTGGTCATCGTGGTTGCTGATCGGCATGCATTTAGGTTATATACCTATATGCATGCGTTTCCGGTTATATGACATAACTTCTCGTTTAATTTAGTTCTTGCTAATTAAATAGCTCGCCCTGACCTCTATTGCAAAGGTAATGGTTGTGTAGGGTGGCTATATGCATTAAATCGTGCTAACGCTAATTGGAGATGGCTGTATAGTTTCTTTTAACTGGCCAAATATTTCTTCATTGCGGCCATATAGGTCGGATGAAGTAACAAAATAATAACCAAAAAAAAAGCTCTCTCAACGTTTTTATTAAAATATTGCCATATTTGGAAAACATAGAGAATAAATTTTTGATAATAATAAATAATCAAATTAGGGATGCCAAACGCAAAAAACCAAATGTCCCAAACATTTTAAATAAAATAATTTGTTATCTTTATTTTCTGGAAAACTTCAAATATTCATCCAAAAAAATTGTGAAAATTTATATATAAAAAATAATATTCTCATCAAATTGCGTTTATTTATGTAACAATTTTTGTGTTCGCAATTCTTAAATATCATTTGAGGTTTTCTAAAATTCATTGAATTTAAATCAATGTTTTCTGTAGTCCGATTCTGTAAATTTCAACGATCCGACAATCGCAAAATATGCAGACAGCTATTGTTGTTTGCACTAAGGATTAAGTGATTCACTAAGTACATACATCTTAACGACAGTCGACAAATCTATTTTTCTATTTATTTAAATTGTAAACGAGTGGTATCTCTGTCAAAATAAGCGAAAAACGCAAAGAAGAATAGAAAAAAACAAATTACTTCGTGTTTGACAGGATGATTTTATTTATTTATTTATTTATTTGGTATTATAAGAGGCCCCAACACAATTAGGTTATATAGGCCAGTTAATTTTACATAGGGACTTATATTCTATTTAATATATACATATTTACATTATTTTTTTATATACATATGTGGATTTAAATCGAATTATAAATATTTATTTCAGTCAGGAATTTTTTAATTTTTTCAAATTCATTTTCTCTTAGAAGGATATTAATGTTATTTATTTTATACTTTGAACGTTTGTCCTGCAGAAGATTGCATTCATTAAATAAGTGAGAGATGGTTAGTATTTGCCCGCACTCACAACGTGGGGGTTGTGTCTTATTAATAATATATTTATGTGAAAATAAAGAATGACATATTTTAAGTCTATTTAGTTTAATAAAGTCAGTTTTTGGTATATTAGGTATTCTAAATTTGTGTGATATGTTTTTTTGAATTTTAAATAATTTTGTTTCGTTATTATCTTTCCATAAATCATTCCAGATGTCAAAAATGTATTTTCCAATGTATTGCCTGTAGTCTGAGTATTGAAATTTATATTCAGTAGATATGTAATTTTTTAAAGAATTTTTGGCGAGCTGGTCAACTTTCTCGTTTCCACCTATGTTTAAGTGGCTAGGTACCCATAATAGGGTAATTTTATGATTATTTAAGGAAGTTATTAATGTTCGTATTTGTTGTATAATCATGTTGTTGTTAAAAGGATCTTGTAGTCCTTCTAGGGCGCTTTTACTGTCAGATATAATAAGTGTTTTTTTAAAAACGTTTTCAAGATTTTCTAGACATGTTTTAATTGCTAATAATTCACTGGAATATATAGAGGAAAGATTATGAATACGCTTTGATATGGCGATATTCTCACCAAAAACTGCAAAGCCAGCTTTCTCGTTCATAACAGAACCGTCGGTAAAAAACTGACTATGATGTGAGTATTTGATATTAACTAATTCCAAGAATTTCTGTTTAATTTCAAAAGAGGTCATATCTCGTTTATTTGTATATGCAAGGGAGAAATCTATATTAATATTTGAAAAGCTCCAAGGTGGTATAAGAGAGTTCGTTATGTTTTCTATATTATTTGTATTAATTGTATATTTTGAAATAACTTTGTTGAACTCTTCATGAGCCGTTACGTAAAAGGGTATATATTTTTTGTTTTTTGATTGAAGTCGGAATTGGTTAATTTTTGTCGTATCAGTGATTTTTCCGTATAGCGGATGATTTTGTAGCGAAAATATTTTAAGTGTGTAGTTGAGCAAGAACTTTAATCTTCTCAAGTAAAGGGGTGGGCATGAGGCTATAACTTGTAAGCTTTTAGCTGGACTGGTTCTAAAGGCTCCAATAGAAAGCCTTATTCCTGTGTTTAGGATTGGTTCCAATGTTTTTAAGTCTGTATTGGTGGCAGATGAATATATTATTGACGCGTAGTCTATAGTTGGAAGAACAATAGAGCACAATATTCTAAGAAGGGTTTTTGGATCAGATCCGTATTGAGAGCATCTTAGCATTTTAATTATATTTAGCTTGGAGTTAGCCTTAGCCTTAATGTTCTGAATGTGGGTCTTAAATGTTAGTTTTTTGTCAAAAGTTAATCCTAAAAATGAATGTTCTGCTACGAATTTTATATCTTTACCGTATAGTTTCAAGGCTGTATTGTTGGGGACCACTTTATAACGTCTGGAAAAATGTATTGCTACAGTCTTTTCATCATGAAATTGGAAACCACTTGTATCATTCCATTTTTCAAGTTTTTTAATAGTTGTTTGGAGTTTATTAATTATAGCAGAGGCTTTTTTACCCGGGCAGTAAATAACAAGGTCGTCTGCATATAGTAAGGCCTTTACATCTTTATGACAGTTATTTAAAATATCATCTATTGCCAGAAGGAAAAGTGTAACGCTTAATACGGACCCCTGGGGGACGCCGTTTTCAAGGAGATGATAACTTGATTTTGTGTTTCCAACCATGCAACAAAACGCACGCTCATATAAAAAATTTGAAATGAAATCAGCCATGTTTCCCCGTATTCCTGCCGAATTTATTTTCTTAAAAATTAATTGTTTCCATACACAATCATACGCTTTACGAAGATCAAAGAATACAGCTATTAAGTCGTTTTTTTGAGCAAAACTTTCCATAATGTCAGAGTGTAGTAACGCAAGGTTATCAATGGTTCCTCTACTTTTTCTAAAACCAGATTGGTTGACATTTAAGAGTTTATATTTTTCTAAATAATAAACCAGTCTCTTATTAATAATTCTTTCTAATAGTTTGCAGAGGCAATTTGTAAGTGAAATTGGTCTGTAGTTGTTTTTATTTGTACTGTATTTCCCTGGTTTTAAAATAGGGATTACTATAGCTTTTTTCCAATTACTTGGGAACACCTGTTTTTCCCAAATACTGTTATAAAAGTCTAAAAGGTATTGTGTAGCTTTTCCATCTAGGTTTTTTATCATTTCATATCTAATATTATCTGGCCCCGGGGATGTCCCATGACATGACCTCAGGGCTGATTTTAGGGATGATTTTATGTTTATGTTTAATATCTTTATTTTTTTTTTACTAATATTTCTCTTTATTTATTTGAAAATTAAATAATGAATTGAATATGCTATTTCATTTTTTTTTTTTTTTTTTATTTATATAAAAAAGTTTTTTAATAGAAGCAAAATATTTTCACTATTTTATGATTTTTATTTATGTATGACGACCTTTCAACCTAAAAGTTTTTATCGATTGAATAAACAACACAAAAATGGTTGTCGTTTAGATAACAACAACAGCTAAATTAACCAATAGCGAATATCGTTAAAAAATTTTACTGATAATTTTGCTATTTTCTTTTTTTAACGATCCGACTATCGTTAAAAGAAGTTTTTGAATCGCGATACTGAACGCTATTAATTTCTCCTGAATGTCAATATTTTTTTTAAATGTGAAAATTTTTTAAATGTAAACATAGGTATTTGGTGTTTTTTTTTTTTTGGAATTTCAATTTGTGTTTAACGAATAAAATTTATATATTAAAGATGCAATTGATGTCTTCTAAATTTAAAATTATAATTTCCGACGTTTTGATATGATTTTAATTGTAATTTATAATTGGAAATTTTTAATTCCAGTTTTTAGAATTGATATTTTCTTAAATTTGAATGGAAACTTTAAAAAGTGCAATTTTGTATTTATGTGAATAATAATGCTTTAGTAATTATAAACAATTTTTAAAAATTAGATGTAATCGCAATCAGATATTTTGTAGGTAAAGCAGAATAATAGTTCTATATAACTATGTAGAACTGTTTTGAAAGCAAAAAACTCAGTGATGAACTCGGTAACTCTATTTTATAAAGACAACAAAAAGTTAACATGCCAAACTTATGTTCATATTTGTAAAAGAATAATGAAAAAAAACGTATGAAATAAAAGACCAGCCCGTGTATACTCTTAACATTGTTCTGTATGATATCTAGTTGAAAATATTGACTTTCATGTTAAAATATAAATAACTATTGCAAAGCTAATTAGAACAAAAATTGTGGCGCCATCTACTGCGGCATAGTCACGCTGAGCAAAATGAAGTGACACTCTGTTAATGCAAAATAAATGTATTTTCCCCACAACAAAATATTGCAGAATTTTATGTAAATAAAATAATATACCGCTTTTTTTCTAACATGCAGTTATTAGGATATACATATATAGAATATATGTATATTATATGTATTATTTAATATGTGTATGTATGTATGTATATGTAAATATTACACACAAAAAATACAACATCAAACGTTATTTTTGTGTTTTTCTCTTTAAATAAATTAATGTATAAATATTTTTTTTTGCTAAATTTACATTGTTTTTTTTTATTAACAACTAGGTACATATTTTAGCATTATTTGCTTTAGATGCTGGTGAATTTTTACTCCCTTTATATTAACTCGTAGTGTCTGCTTGTCGAAAAAATTTTGGATCGATTTTAACCCCTTTCCCGTGACCCATTCGATCTGAAATTTTGCAGGCAGGCTCGTGGTAATGACAGAAATGATCTAGTAAATTGTTTTAGTGATGCCAAAACAATGGAAACTTTTAAATTTTTCTACCAGGCTTGATAAAAAAATGTACAAAGGGTTAGTTTTTATTATATTATTACCACAACGACCACAAAAACAACAAGTCCAGCTATGACAGCAACACAACATTTAGAATAAAACAAGAACAATATAGAAACATCATATTTTTCATTTTTTTTTAATTTTTCATAGATTTCCCTGGACCTGTTCCACCGATTTCAATGATTTTTGAAATAGAAATCTTCCCATGAATTTGGTGAATCATTCTCGTTAAAAATAATCACTGTAGCTGCACTATTGAAGGCGTGATCGTGACAAGAACAACATAGAAAATTAAATTTTTTCAAGACTTTTTTTAGTTCTTCATTCAAATCACGGGCCCTAATCCACCGATTTGGACGATTTTAAATAGCGAACTTTTCAGGATGTTATTGAATCATTTTTTATGCCAACGAGTACCCTAGCTGCCCGATTGATGCCGTCATCGTGATTTCCACAGACGGACAGACGGACAGACGGCCATCGCTATATCAACTCCGGTTGTTATAAGGATCACAAATATATATATTTTATGGGGTCCAAAATTTTTTTTCTAATTATTACAAACGGGATGACAAACTTATATATACCCTCTGCACACTGGAGTGGAGGGTATAAAAAGGTTTTTAGTAAAATCACGTGATTTTAAACCAATTTCACACTTTACAAATATCTGGGGTCTAATCGTCGCATTCATTATCGAAATTTTTCAATCCAAATTATTTTTTTATTTTCCCAAATAATATACAAAGCGTAATTTAACTCTGTCACAGATAGCAATTTATTATCCATAGTTAATGGTAAAAGTGGAACGAGGTCTGACGATTGTCCGTCTTCTTTAAATAATAAACCAAAATATGCAATTTCGACTGATTATATTCGATATTGAATGCGACGATTTGCCCCTTGCATATTTTTGATGTGTAAACATCTATACGCGCAGGGGGGTAAATTTCTATTTCACAATACAATCACAAAAACAGCGTAACTCATATCGGTGTGAGCTGAAGCAGATAACGCTGTGTGACTTATGATTGTATTGGTGAAAAAATTATGATATGTTCTTTTCTAAACATTTTCCAATTGTCTTTCAAAAAACATCAATTGTATTTCAGAAAACATCATTTGAATTTCAGAAAACATAAATAGAATTTCAGAAAACATCAATATAATTTCAGAAAACATCATTCGAGTTTCAGAAAACATCAATTGAATTTCAGAAAACATCAATAGAATTTCAGAAAACATCACTTGAATTTCAGAAAACATAAATAGAATTTCAGAAAACATCAATATAATTTCAGAAAACATCATTCGAGTTTTAGAAAACATCAATTGAATTTCAGAAAACATCAATAGAATTTCAGAAAACATCAATTGTATTTCAGAAACCATCAATATAATTTCAGAAAACATCATTTGAATTTCAGAAAACATAAATAGAATTTCAGAAAACATCAATATAATTTCAGAAAACATCATTTGAATTTCTGAAAACATAAATAGAATTTCAGAAAACATCAATATAATTTCAGAAAACATCATTCGAGTTTCAGAAAACATCAATTGAATTTCAGAAAACATCAATAGAATTTCAGAAAACATCACTTGAATTTCAGAAAACATAAATAGAATTTCAGAAAACATCAATATAATTTCAGAAAACATCATTCGAGTTTCAGAAAACATCAATTGAATTTCAGAAAGCATTAATAGAATTTCAGAAAACATCAATTGTATTTCAGAAACCATCAATATAATTTCAGAAAACATCATTTGAATTTCAGAAAACATAAATAGAATTTCAGAAAACATCAATATAATTTCAGAAAACATCATTCGATTTTCAGAAAACATCAATTGAATTTCAGAAAACATCAATAGAATTTTAGAAAACATCAATTGTATTTCAGAAACCATCAATATAATTTCAGAAAACATCATTTGAATTTCAGAAAACATAAATAGAATTTCAGAAAATCAATATAATTTCAGAAAACATCATTTGAATTTCAGAAAACATAAATAGAATTTCAGAAAACATCAATATAATTTCAGAATACATCATTCGAGTTTCAGAAAACATCAATTGTGTTTCAGAAACCATCAATATAATTTCAGAAAACATCATTTGAATTTCTGAAAACATAAATAGAATTTCAGAAAACATCAATATAATTTCAGAAAACATCATTCGAGTTTCAGAAAACATCAATTGAATTTCAGAAAACATCAATAGAATTTCAGAAAACATCACTTGAATTTCAGAAAACATAAATAGAATTTCAGAAAACATCAATATAATTTCAGAAAACATCATTCGAGTTTCAGAAAACATCAATTGTGTTTCAGAAACCATCAATATAATTTCAGAAAACATCATTTGAATTTCTGAAAACATAAATAGAATTTCAGAAAACATCAATATAATTTCAGAAAACATCATTCGAGTTTCAGAAAACATCAATTGAATTTCAGAAAACATCAATAGAATTTCAGAAAACATCACTTGAATTTCAGAAAACATAAATAGAATTTCAGAAAACATCAATATAATTTCAGAAAACATCATTTGAATTTCAGAAAACATAAATAGAATTTCAGAAAACATCAATATAATTTCAGAAACCATCATTTGAATTTCAGAAAACAATAATAGAATTTTAGAAAACATCAATTGTATTTCAGAAAACATCATATGAATTTCAGAAAACATAAATAGAATTTAAAAAACATCAATTGAATTTCAGAAACCATCAATATAATTTCAGAAAACATCATTTGAATTTCAGAAAACATAAATAGAATTTCAGAAAACATCAATATAATTTCAGAAAACATCATTCGAGTTTCAGAAAACATCAATTGAATTTCAGAAAACATCAATTGTATTTCAGAAACCATCAATATAATTTCAGAAAACATCAATTGCATTTCAGAAAACATCAATTGTATTTCAGAAACCATCAATATAATTTCAGAAAACATCAATAGAATTTCAGAAAACATAAACTGTATTTCAGAAAACATCAATAAAATTTCAGAAAACATCAATTGAATTTCAGAAAACATCAATATAATTTCAGAAAACATCAATTGTATTTCAGAAAACATCAATTGTATTTCAGAAAACATCATTTGAATTTCAGAAAACATAAATAGAATTTAAAAAACATCAATTGAATTTCAGAAACCATCAATATAATTTCAGAAAACATCATTTGAATTTCAGAAAACATAAATAGAATTTCAGAAAACATCATTCGAGTTTCAGAAAACATCAATTGAATTTCAGAAAACATCAATAGAATTTCAGAAAACATCAATTGTATTTCAGAAAACATCATTGTATTTCAGAAAACATCATTTGAATTTCAGAAAACATAATTAGAATTTCAGAAAACATCAATTGAATTTCAAAAAGCATTATTTGAATTGCTGAGAACATTAATTGTATTTCAGAAAACATCAATAGAATTTCAAAAAGCATCATTTGAATTGCTTGAAACATTAATTGTATTTCAGAAAACATCAATTGAATTTCAGAAAACATCAATTGCATTTCAGAAAACATCAATTGAATTTCAGAAAACAGCATATTCGACTTGTTTTTTATGCACTGGAAAATATGATGTTGATGTCTTCTTTAATTATTAGATGTTTACACATCTCCCTTGTGATCGGACTCACATGATTTTTTTTTTGGTTATTATTTTGTTACTCCATCCGACCTATATGGCCGCAAAGGAGAAATATTTGGCCAGTTAAAAGAAACTATACAGCCATCTCCAATTAGCACGATTTAATGCATATAGCCACCCTACACAACCATTACCTTTGCAATGGAGGTTAGGGCGAGCTATTTAATTAGCAAAAACTAAATTAAACGAGAAGTTATGTCATATAATCGGAAACGCATGCATATAGGTATATAACCTAAATGCATGCCGATCAGCAACCACGATGATCAAGAAGCAAACACCGAAATAATAGAAAAGACGAAAACCAACCCAAAGAATTTTCTGAAATAATTTGGTATTAAGTTTAACAAATTGTTTACTTTTTCTAATATTTAGTTTACATTTATTATCAATACTCAAAACGAGGTGGAGGGTATCAAAGATTCGGCACAGCCGAATGTTGTTTATGTTGTTTTTATGAAATTCTTATGATATTCTTATCGTATTTTTTATGATATTTTCTTCGTTTTTATGTTATTTTTGCATTATTGAAATTGAAAATTAACAAATTGAAAATAATTTTTTTTTTGAAAAATTGAAAAAAGTGTAGGGAAAAATGTGAAAAATTAGAGAAAAAAAGTGGGTGTAGGGAAAAAAGGGATTTTTTTCATTAGCGTAGAGATTTCTGTAAAAATCTCCTGGCATCACTGGTACCTTTTAAAAAACAATGTAAGATTTCACAAAACAATGCGACATACATAAATTTGCTTTGTTCAAAAGCTTTCATAAGACTAAACGAAATTGTTACTTATGCATGAAACACATAGACGACAGAGGCTACACGAACACACGACTACAAATGCTGCTGGCTGCACGTAACGTAAAAATAAATAAATAAATTTACTTAACCCCTTTTGATTATTAATGGAATTATTATAGCACTTCATTTTGCGATTAATTTTTTTAACAAAATAAAATATATCATAGCACTAATATCTTTTACATATTTTGTTATATTGTCAACACTATTTTTGTTTTGTAGTCAACGAAAATAGAAATTAGCGGTATTAGAAAAAGACTAATGCCGTTTTCTTTTCTGGCAAAAAATGTCGCACTTTTTTTGCCCTCTTTTCGAAAAGTGTATTTATTTATATATTCTGAATTAAGAGCAACCTTATCTTATACATCAATCGAAAGGTCTCAAAGTCAAGCCCTCGTGAATCACAAAAAATTCCAGCGATTGACTTCTTTCAGGTCATAGTGTGAAAATATTTCCCCATTGTTCCCCTTTTTTGAATATTTTCACCCTATGACTTCCAAGAGGATAATAATCAAAATTTTTTTGAATTTATAAACACAGCACTTTGAGACCTTTCGATTGATATATAATATAAGGTTGCTCTTAATACAGAATATATAAAAAAGTTCACTTTTCCAAAAAAGGGCAAAAAAAGGGCGACATTTTTTGTCAGAAAAGAAAACGGCATAAGAAATGATTTTTGCTTACGCTTAAAAAGTGATTTACAGAAAAATGACATTAAATACGACTCAAAAATAAGTCGAAACTAATCAATTGGATAAAAAAGGTTCTCAAGAGGAGTCGGGGATAAGGTAATATTTCCTCCCAACAAAAGAATATTTTGTGATCAGCAAAAGAGCGCATTTATAACTGTTTTAATAGCACAGAAGATTCAAAAGAGACTCCACATGATCATTTATTGCATAAAATATTTACTGGGATTTTATTCACTATCTCTAGAAACAGTTTTTTAAGTAAAACAAATCTGCACACAATTTCAATTCTATTTCGTTCACAATGATACGATCACTTTGTTTACAAGCTAGCATTAAAATAAAAAAATAGTTTTATAATACAGCGTAAAGATGAATTGTACTTCTCAATTTGTTAATTTTTAGTGTGCCATAAGAAGTTCGGTTTGTGCTAAGAAAAGAATGAATACATGTTTCCCAGGGCAAGGCTTGATCATTGAACTTTGATTGAGTTGAGCTCCGCGATTATTGCTAAAGCGAATAACACGTGCATTAAATTCTCGATAGTCCGGGAATGGCCTTTGCCTGCGCCAAACATTAAATAATAAATTTTAAAAATGCGTTTTAGTTATTATTGACATTTATATTATATTATTGACATCTGACAAAAAAAAATTTTTTTAAACACCAAATTTTTACAGGGTAGATATTTTGTGGTATCACTACTAGTTTTGAATGAAGTAGGTATGTACTATAAGTAGAACTCTTAAAATCATACTATTTTTTGCAATTCTAAGAATTGCAGTATTTTGTATAAATAAAATAATTTATATTATTTTTAATATGCGCTTATTATCGATATACATATACAGAATATATGAATGTTATTTATAGTATTTTGATATTTGCAACAGTAGTATGTATCAATTTGTAATATTTTGTGATGTTATAAAAATCGCAGGATATTGATATTGATTTTATATAGTTTCCTTTATTAAAATGTTGATATTGGTGAATTTTTATATTATTACCACAACGACCATAAAAACAACAAGTACAGCTGTGACAAAATACAAAATTTAGAATAATAATATAGGAAAACATCATATTTTTTTAACTTTTCAGTGATTTCTCGGCACCTATGAAACCTATTGTCACGATTTAAAAAACAGAAACCTTCTCATAATGTTGGTGTATCATTATCACTAACAACAAGCGCCCTAGATGTCCTATTGAGAACGTTATCGTGACAAGAACAACATAGGCAAATCATATTTTTTCAAGACTTTTTTTACTCCTTCGTTCAATTCTCGGGACCAGATGAACCGATTTGGACGATTTTAAACAGCAAGCTTTTCAGGATGTCAGTGAATTATTTCTTATACCAACGTGCGACCTAGTTGCCCGATTGAAGCCGTCATCGTGATTTCCACAAACGGACAGACGGACACCCGGACAGACGGACATCGCTATATCAACTCCGCTTGTTATAAGGATCACAAATATATATATTTTATGGGGTCCAGTTTTTTTTTTCTAATTATTACAAACGGAATGACAAACTTATATATGCCCTCTGCACACTGGAGTGGAGGGTATAAATATCGGGTTCGTAAACATTATTGCTACAAAAGTTTCGGTTTTTGGAAATATTTTATAGCATAGACTCAAACCCTAAAAGTGGCTGAAATTTTACAATTTACATTAGGATTGATTGATTTGAGCCATTTGTCATAGAGAAATTTCTACAAAATCTACAAAATCTTTGCATAGGACAGGCATACAATTCTGTTTCTGTTACACAGTTTCGATTATGAAAATTTTACTGTGGACCAAAATATTTTACAGTGTCTAATTCACCAGAGACTAAAACCATGAGACTTTTATAAAAGGTTAGATATCAGGAATTTATCCCTATATTTTTTTTTTATTCTCAAATATTTCTATTTCGTAATCATTTGTTATTCTTGAGGCAGATCTTGTAATACCTACATAAGTTTTTTAGATTTTATTCTGGATCCAAATATTATACAGTGAATTTTTTTATTGTAGACACCAACCATCATATAAAAGTAGTGCGACTTGTTGTTACAAATTTATCAGTTTTTATATCATTCTATCTTTCAAGAAGTGACAAGCTTTTAATGCAGTCTCTACAGAAAAACTGTCAGAATGCTTGCTGCAACAAATGGTCGGCTTTAAGACACTTTTCGTAAAAATAACTTTTCCTGAATTTTTGAGTTGGTTTTGCTAACCATATTAAAGTTTTTAAATCAATTATTTATATTTTTCAGCTAGCAGAGAAAGCCTCTTTTTCGTTTGAGTCAAACTTAAAAAAATCTTACGGTATTCCTAATCATCTCAACAACGTCTTTCAATAAAAATCTGGTTCATTGATATAAATACACGGAAAAAAGTGAGAATTTAATTAAATTAAAATTTGTAAAGAAAATATTAAAAAAATTTTTGTTTATTGACTTTTTTTTTAACAAAATGTACTTTTTTTAGGAATAGGTACTTTATTAAGAAAATTAATTTTTTCAAGAAAATTTATTTTTTAATATTTATTTTTTAATAAAAGGTACTTATTTAAAAAAAGGTACTTCTTGAAAGAAGGTACTTTTTAAGAAAAGTTACTTATTTAAGAAAAGGTACTTATTAAAAAACGTACTTTTTAAGAAAATAGTAACTTATTTATGAAAAATTCGCTTTTTAAGAAAAGGTATTTCTTTGGAAAGACATTTCGCTTTAGAGGAAAGGTAATTTTTGAAGAAGAGGTTCTTTTTAAAAAAGGAAATTTTTTAAGAATAGGCACTTTTTTAAGAAAAGTGACTTTTTTTTTTTTGAAAACGGAGCTCTTTTAAGAAACGGAACTATTTTAAGAAATGCAAATTTTAAGAAGGTACTCTTAAAAATCAAATTCTTTTTTTTTTTTTAAAGTTACTTTTTTGAAGAAAATGTAATTTTTTAAGAACAGGCAATTTTTAAGAAAAGGTACCTTTTGAAGAAAACGTAATTTTTTAAGAAAAGATATTTTTCCAGAAAATGATTTAATTAAGAATATGTTCTTTTTTAAGAAAAGTTACTCTTTAAGAAATTGTACTTCTTTGGGAAAGTGTTATTCTTTAGAAAAGGAACTTTTTCAGAAAAGTTGCCCTATTATGAAAAGGTGCTTGTTTAAGAAAATGTGATTTTATATGAAAAAGTTATTTTTAAGAAAAGTTACATTTATAAGAAAATATAACTTTTTTAAGTAAAGGTAATTTTTAAGAAAGGGAGCTTTTTAAGAAAATCTTAATTTTTCAAGTAAAAATAGCTCTTTAAGAAAATGTACCATTTAAGAAAATGATTTATTTAAGAAAATGTAATTTTTTAAGAATGTGCACATTTTTAAGAACAGGAGCTATTTTCAAGAAAATGTACGTTTTTGAGAAAATGTTTTTATTTTAAGAAAAACTAATTTTTTAAGAAAATGTAGTTTATCAAATATATGTGCTTTTGAAAAAAATTTAATTTTTTAAGAAAACGTTTTTTTTTTAAGAAAACTACTTTTTTAAGACAAGGTACTCATTAAATAGAATGCACTTTTTTAAGAAAATATATAACAGCTTTTAGATTTAGCGCTGGAATATCCTATATTGGCACATTTCAATATTTATATCAATAGTAATAACCTTACACAAACTCAATTTGACCGAGATCTATATGATAATTTGGATATTATGGCAATTTAAGTCGATCTCATAGGTACCATTTGTATGGGGACTAGGTGTGAACATGAACCGATATTCACCAGTTTCAATAGCGTTGATCCTTTGGCCGATAGAAGCTTATATACTAAATTTCATCAAAATATATTAATATTTGCGACCTGTAGTTTAATTATAAAGTTTCCATGGACACACAAACGGACAGACGGACGGACGGACATCGCTAACTCGACTCAGAAAGTGATTCCGAGCCGATCGGTATAATAAAATATTTTTGGTAGTTACAAACATCAGCACAAAGTCATTAAACCCTAACCACATTGTGGTATAGGGTATAAAAATAAATACAACTTAAAGTGGTAACATAAATATATGTGACCTTCTCCGAGAAAAGGGACCTAGTGTGTCAAAAAACGGGTTGTGTCAAAAACGGTGGATTCTGGTACCTAAAAGGGTGTAGAAACTTTAAGTGCGTTTTTTTCTCAAAACTTAATTTTCACACACTAGGTCCCTTTTCTCGAAGAAGGTCACATATATGTAAATAAATATTTAAAAAAATATAATAAAAAAGACAGAGTTATAACCTTTAATAATTTGGTAAAAATAATATCAGGAAAATATAAAAATTATAATCGTTCAAACTAATTAAAATTAACTTTTTAAATTGCTTAAGTTCATTTTATTTACACCAGATTTTTCTTAGCGTGTGAATACTTTTTGTATAATTAGTATAAAATATATTTTACTTATTTGAGATCTTCAAAATATATTATAAATAAAAATAATACTTACTTTGTTAACTAATTTAATTCATAATAATTAATAAAAAAAAATTTTGACTTTGTGATTTTTATATTTAAAATTATTTATATTTAAACTTTTTGTTGTTTTCTTAAAGAAAGTATTCTAAATATTATTCATTTGCTTAATATATGAAATTTTTATTTCTGTATTAGTGTGTGTATGTTTGTTAATGAATTGATGAATAATTGTAGTGAATTTTATGAGTATTCATGATTTATTTTTAGACGAGCCTTACAATTATGAACATTTATCATTAATGTGATAGATAGTCTTAAAGCTAAAAAAAAATATTGAATAATTGAAGAATTTTTTAATGATTATGTGTCTGTTTGTGTGAGTTAAGATTTAGAAAATTATTATTTTTTTGAGTGTGAACTTTCAAAACCGTCTTTAGAAGTTTCTAAATTTTATTTTAAATCAAAACTTTTTTAATTTCCTTTAAAAAATTAAAATTTTGAAATAAAAAAAAAAAAAAAACAAATGAAATCATTTACAAAATTTAAACAAATATGAATTGGGAATGCGTACATTTTTTCGGTGCATCTAGGGTTAATCTTAACCATTTACCTCTGCAAGAGGGCGCTGCTAAAGCACTCCATCTTGTCGTGCGTCCCGGCAAACCTTCACCACGACAATGGTATTGTATGGCTTGTGCCGGGGGATATGGTGTAGTGGTTGAAGTCGTTGTTGTCGTAGTCGTTGGCGTTTTGACCGTTAACGAGGCGGTATCATAGTCATCATGTTCATCACTACTACTACTACTGCTATCAATCATATTCTCATCACTTTCCTGCACATCCTCTTCGACGGAAGTATTAAATATTTCATATTTTTCGTATGTGGTATCATTGTGATGATTGGTTTTCAAAGTGGTAGTTGTTAGATTTTTATCGTTTGATTCCAGCAAATCTTGCACATAGGCTTCGACATCACAGCGTACTACAATGCGATCTCCTTAATTATAAAAATATTAAAAAAAAAAATAATGAGTTTAGAACAAATTTTTTTTTTTTATAAATTTCAATCTTAACTTACCTTCTACCAATAGATTATATGGTGGCAATTTGTGACAGGTTTTGGAGGTTTTTAAAACTTCAAATTCTACGCAATATCTGCAAAGAAATTAAAATAAAATATTAAATTTAGTATTAATTAATCATTAAGATATTTTAAGATATTTTGCTGTAGACTTCTTTAATATTTTTGAAGCTCTTTTTGACCAGAAAGCGCTCACAAATTGATACTAAATTTTCAACCAGTTCAACTATTATTCTGTTATTATTCTCTATTGGAAGGTGCTCAAAAGTTTTTAAATATTGATGATAAGTCTTTCGATATATCTTGTCAACTTAGACAGGCTCTGATGAAAAATTTTAGTTCTAGTTGTCTTGACATCAATTGTAATGTTTGATACATGGCCCATATTGAACTACATCCACATAAAACCCTTGAACCTCATTTACATCACAAAAAACACGGACTCAGTTAATAATTGCATTAATTTCAATGTGAATACAAAAATTGCCAATGCAATTAAACATTTTGTACTGGATATTTCAATTAAATTAGAAAGTAAATTGATATTATTTAATATTTTTAATTAAATATTTAATTGATTTGATTAATGTGATTAAAATATTTGATGATACATTCAATCGATATAATTATTTAAAAATTTAGTGTAAACAATATATTTTATACTTATTTTTTATTTTAAAATTGACAATAAATTATCGAAATTTAACCAATATTTGAAATTAAATATTTAGTCGCTATAATTAAAAAGTTTATAATCCTAATTAAAAAATGATTAATTTAACTGATTTTGATTAAAAAAATACATATACCGATTTTTTTTTTAAATAAGAAAGTCAATTAATATTATTCATTATTTGAATCTAATTAAAAGTTTATTAATTCTAGTATATAATATAATAGTTATTTTTTTTTGATTTACTAAATATTTAATTTATTTTAATTTTAAAGTTTGTTTCCATTGTTTAAATTCCGTTAGAATTGAACTAAATCCACACAAAACCCATATAAAAATTATTTGTTTAATTGATTTCGATTTAAAAAAAATATATTGTTTTTTTTTGAAAATTAGAAAGTTAATTAATATTACTTATTATTTGAATTTAATTAAAAAGTTTATTAATTCTAGTATATAACATAATAATTATTATACCCTATACCACTATGTGGTTTGGGTATAATGACTTTGTGCTGCTGTTTGTAACTACCAAAAATATTTGACCTAGACCCATCTTTTATTATACCGATCGAATCAGAATCACTATCTGATTCGATTTAACGATGTCCGTCCGTCCGTCCGTCTGTGTATCTATGTAAATCTTGTAATCAAACTGCAAGTCGGAAATATCGGAAATATTGTCGGCCATAGGATGAACGCTATTGAAATTGGTGAAATTCGGTCCATGTTCAGACCTAGTCCCCATAGAAATGACCCCTATGAAATCGACATAAATTACCATAAGATCTAAATTATCATATAGATCTTAGTAAAATTGGGTTTGTATGTGTTTATTGTATCCATTAATCAGTAGTCTACAAATAATCCCTATTGGACAATTCTTAGTTATAGGCCCCATATAGAGCTGCTTCCCGATCTTCACTTAAATCTATCAAAAAAACAAAAATATTGAACAGAATTTTCTCAAATTTGGTTTGTGTATATTTTTTCAAAATATAAGTTATTTTACCAAATATGATCAGGATCGGTCCATTTTTTGACCTAGTCCACATATTAATATACCACCCGATATGAACTTTTTCATATTTGCAGCAAAAAAATTAATAACAATGCCACTCAAATTTGGTTTATGCTTATTTTCTATATCGAATTAATTGGACCGAAAGATAGGGTCTCTAAACCATGGCATAGGGTATCATATAGTCGGTCTAGACCGACTCTAATTTTTTACTTGTTTTTAATTGATTTTCTGTGCCATCAAATTTTATATATTAGTTTTAATTTTTAATGGTAAGATTAAATTATTTGACATTATCTAATATTTTCAATTAAAGATTGAGTCGATTTGATTAAAAAAGTGTATTAATCCGAATAAATAATTTCTTATATAATTTCATTGATTTAATAAATATTATTATTTGATTTAGATTTGAAAAAAAATATAATGAATATTTTTTTAATTAAAAAGTCAATTTTAAATTTTAGTCGATTTGATTAAAATATTTTTTTAATCTTAATGAATAATGTAATATTTAATCAGTTTGATTGAATTAATAAATATTTAATCGATTTAGATTGGAATAAATATACTGATTATTTTCTTTAATCAGAAAATTAATTGAGATTATTTTTTAATTGAAATTATATGTTTAGTCGATTTGATTAAAAAGTTTTTATTATTTATAATAAATCATTTAATAATTAGATTTGAAAAATATATTATATATTTATTTAATATCCTAAATAAAATATCCAGTTGATTTGATTAAAAAATCTGTTTCAAATGTGTAACAAGTTTGTTTGTTTTAATTAATATTTAATTGACTTTGCACAAAAACAAATTATATGCATTAGTTTTAATTTTTAATTATAAATTTAATTAATATTAAATTATTTTCAATTATCTTTACAAATAAATGTTAAATAATATAATAATATATAGATAATTTAATAATAAATTATATAGCTTCCATAAATATTTAATTGATGTAGATTAAAAAAATATTTGTATGTATTACAAATTTTTGAATTAGAATGTTGATTTGGATTATTCAATATTTTCAATTATATATTTACTTAATTTGGTTAAAAATATGTTGAAAATATTACATAATATTTGTTTGCATACAGCTAATATTTTATTGAAGTTGAATATATGTATATTTTATACTTACTTTTAAATTTAATTTAATAGAAAATTATTTGGTACTATTTGGTATTTGCAATTAAATACTGAGTCGATTTAATTAAAAAGGTTTTAAATTACAATAAATAATTTAATAATTGGTTTGATTGATTTAATAAATTCTTAATTTATTTATATTTGAAATAATAGAATGATTATTTTTTAAAAATAGAAAATTAATTGACATAATTTAATTTGAATTAAATATTTAAAAGATTTTATTATATAGTTTCTTAATTATAATAAATCATTTAATAGTTAGTTTAACTGATTAAATAAACATTTAATTGAGTTAGATTTGAAGAAATGTGTTTATTATTTGAAACTTTATTTCCATAATTCAATATTTCCAATTAAATATTTATTCGATTTGATTTATGTGCTTAAATACTTAATAATAAGTTTTTTCGATTTTATTAATATTTAATAAATTTATTGTATTAAATACCGATAAATTACACTTTAAATCAGTCCGGATATATTGGAATTTTAATTGGCCATGCCTTACCGTCAGGAAAGAGGCTCTTTCCAATCAATGACTGGATTCTACAATACGAAAATGCTCGATGTCATAAAGAATGGTACCGACAAAATTTTTAAATGATTTAAATAAAGCAGTTCTTCCTTGGCCTCCCCAGAGTCCCGATCTTAATATCATTAAAAATGTTTGTGCCTTCATAAAACGGCAGAGGAATATTGATAGAGATCGAAAATGCGATGATACCATAGTTGAGATATGGGACATTTGACAGAAATTGCCTCTTGAATTTTCTCACAACTTGATTGCATCAATTGAACTAAATATTAGTTAAATAAAAGGAATATTATCAATTTAAAGTTTTGTGTAAATACTTTTGACACAAATAAAATGTGAATAAATACTTTTGACAACTGTTAAGCATCAGTACATTATATTTTGGTCGAATGAACCGTTATCTTTTCCAATTCTCTTTAATTTACTTCTGCATAGATCAAGCTATGCAACAACAACACTTTTTTTGCAACTTACTTCCAAAAACCACAACAACAAGCAAGAAAATTATAGTCGATCTAGACCGACTATATTAAACCCTATACCATGCATTTAGGACCCTCTGTGTGTCCATGTAAACTTTGTAATCAAACTGCAGGTCGCAAATATGAATATATTTTGATGAAATTTGACATATAAGCTTTTATCGGTCATAGGATGAACGCTATTGAAATTGGTGAGAATCGGTTTATGTTCCAAATGACCCCCATGAAATCGACATAAATTGCCATAAGATCCAAATTGTTATACAGATCTTACTCAAATTGGGTTTGTATGCGTTTATTACATCCATTAATGAGTAGTCCAAAAATGATCCCTATGGGACAACTCTTAGTCATAGGCCTCATATAGAGCTGCTTCCCGATCTTCACTTAAATCTATAAAAAAACAAAAATATTGCACTGATTCTTCTCAAATTTTGTTTGTATATATTTTTGCAAAATACAAAAGACTTTACCAAATATTTTTGGGCCTAGTCCCCATATAGATATAGCATCTGATATGAACTTTTTCATATCTGCAGCCGAAAAAATTAATAAAAATCTCACTCAAATTTGGTTTATGCTTATTTTCTATATCCAGTTAGTTGGGCCTGAGAGATAGGTTCTCTAAACGCAGCACAAAGTCATTATACGCATGGTATAGGGTATCGTATATTCGGTCTAGACCGACTTTAATTTTCTTACTTGTTTTTATTAGAAAATTTACTTTCATCAATCAAAATTTTAAATTAAATATTAAGTCGTTTTTTTTTTAATAACTGATTAAAAGAGGATTAAAAAAATAATTATGCTCTTATGGAATTTACATACATATGTATGTAAAATGCATTACCATTTAAAAATAAGTAATGGACGGTAAAACTTTTTAAGTTAAATTCTGGCGAAAACTTAGATTGCTATACTGTTCGCGATTTCTTATTTTAGCATATATAAAGCAAATGCGCCTTTCGTCTGTAACATTATTTGTGGATTCACTAACAACCCGCACAAAACGTTCAGTATTTTGTCAATGGCATCGAAATTCTAAAACATAAATTATACATTTGTTAGATATTATTGATACGTAAATTTTTGAATAAAATTACCTAGTATTTCAATTATTTCATGGGAATGGAGATATGGTGGCAAAGTTATTTGTAGACTATCCCACTATATAACATTCGTGTATGCATTGCAATCAAAATTTATTTTACTTTTTGGAACGTGAAACTCTCGGATCCTTGCGGATGGGTCTTCCCAAGCAGTTCTTATTATTTCATAACCCTGAAATCGTACTGCTTGATCAGGATACATTATCATTGCCAGTAGTATATTTTCGGGATGTAAGTAATAACTGTTAAATGGTCGGGCGAATTATTTCTTGTATAGATAATGGTAGTTTTTTAATCCAAAGCAAGTAATTAAAGATATGATGGCTTCCGTATATGGACTGGAAGTGGCTCTTTACAAAAAACCAGAAAGGTCCTTAAACTTTAACGACGAACGTCACTAAGTTCCGCAAAGTGTCTGAAGGCTGCTTCTTGGACACATAAAGCCGAAGTAACCTAGATGCTGTTGTCAACCATCGTGCTGTACTTATAGGACCAGAATTCTGGCTAGCTAGTCCATCTTCGCAGAAACCATTATTTATGGCTAGAATCATACGATAAAGTTAGACCTGGTCGTCCCGGATGTACCAGTTGCCTATATTGTCTGGCATAGTACCCATAGAATTGGCTCAAAACCGTTAAAGACCTAAAAAAAAATACTCATTAATTTACCTGGACTAGTTTGCTTTCCAATTAAATGGGCCATCAAATTTTTAAGTGGTAACTCGATGAAATGAAATAGACAGATATTCCACTGCAATGGTCGGTGTAGATATCTTTCCATGCATGCGTTTACTCCAGTTTTATAACCTATATTTACAGCTATTCCATTGCAATTGATTGTAACTAAATAATTCAACGAATAAACTTCTGAATTCAAAAAGTTTACAATAGTCTTGTGAATCTCTAAACCTGCACCTGCTGCTGGAGATGTGTATCCGATGAATGCCGAATTCGGAATAACATATTCCAATCGATCTTAATATATTTACATGCTTTTTTTAAACAATTTTACAATAAGAGTCCAGAAGACCTACCAACAATTTTCTAACTGATGTTCTACTTAGTACGGAATGTTTGTATTTTGCACACAGTTCACAAAGAACCTTTAAAACCACTTCTCTGTAACGCACTAAACTTTGATTTTTGTAAACAATTTGTCATCAAAATGCATCTGTAATTCTCTCTTATTCTCTTTTTTATTCAAATTTAATATGTTAAAAATATAAGAAAAACATAACAAAAACATAAACTTTTGTTGACAAATAAGAGCATAATTATTTCTTTTAAACCTCTGTAACTTTTTTGTTTATAAATAAAACTGAATATATTAAAAGCAAAAGCTTCATAAAATTAGAGCGGCTTTACTTTCGCTTAAAAATAATTGCCATTAGGGTGGGTAGCAACCGAGATACTGAAAGTCGGAAAAATTTTTTGACTTTGGATCAAAAAATTATTAGAGAATGGAATGTAGCCATAATGAAACCATGCACAACGATATGCGACATGTCATGATAGGACTAAAAATGGCGATGCAGTGAACAAAAAACTAAAACGGCGACATGCAGGGGCGTGGCAAATCGATCGTCTTTAATTTATCTTTAACCTTAGGGTAGGACAAGCTCAACTTTTTTTTGGTGAACTATCATATATTATCTTGATATTGCGAGTATGTTTGATAATTTTTTCCAGTCCACGTATAGCAATTCTATTTCAAATACTTTCACCGTCGCTAACTGTCCATATATAATAAAAGCTGCATCGATGTCAAATATTCCGCTCTTTGATACGGAAACTCTTTTTAAGTCTCTGATTCAGTTGAAATTTTCATACATGCTTGGTCCTGATGGAGTTCCTGCTTGTTTTTGTGAAATTGCATTCAAATTCTAAGTGTGCCCATAATGTGTATTTTCAACAGTTTTGATTTATTTTCCTATTTCTCGTATGAGCCAGGTGGAAGGGCGAATGTACTTAACTATAGGGGAATAGCAAAGCTAAGTATTATTCCTAAGTTAATGGAGAAACTTGTTATTGATTATCTCTCATCTCAAATAAAGTCGACCATGTCTTCATTTCAACATGGCTTTTTAAAATCAAGATCAACAGTTACTAATCTTCAAGAATTTTCGACTCATGTTTTCAAAGGTTTCGCCCGTGGCGAGCAGACGGCTGTGATAAACACTGATTTTAGTAAAACTTTTGATAGGTTGGCCCATAACATTTTACTTCTCAAACTAAAAATCATTGGCATTCATGAATCACTGGCATACATTGAGAACTCACAGAGTCGTGTTTCGTAATATTGAATCTAAGATTGTGTGTGTTCCATCTGGCGGTCCCAAAGACAGTAATTTTGGCCCGTTATTGTTTTTACTATCAGTAAATGATCTTCCGACTGCAACAAATTGCAACGTCCTTATGTGTGCAGATGATTTTAAGAAATGGTGTAATGTGAACTTGATGGAACTGAATCTTAAAAAATGTAAACACATAGTATTTTACAGAAGGGAGGATAATTTCTGATGAGTATTACGTTAATGGAATAGTATTGGATACCGTTCAAACATTTCTGGATCTTGGTTTATTTATGGATAGGATAATTGATTTCATTGGTCATATTAGTATGATTGTTAATAAGGCAAGATCTATTCTTGGTTTCGTTAAAAGATGGGCTAATGAGTTTTCTGATCAATATGTTACTAAACAGCTTTATACAGCACTTGTAAGACCAATTTTGAAATATGCATCAATAATATGGAATCCATTGGCTCCAATGCATTTGAGTCTGTGCAGAAAAAGTTTTTGCTATTCTGTCTACGTGGTTTAGGTTGGAGTTATGATGACTTACCATCATATACTAATAAATTAAAGCTTATCACACTTCCAACTCCTGGGAATAGAAGGACCATGTTGCGTGTCACCTTTGTTTTCAACATTGCGAATGGTGACGTTGACTTGGAGTTTCCTTTATGAAACTTAAATTTTAACATACCTTGTAGGCTCATAGGACATTTTAATCCGCTTTATTTGGACCCTTTCAGGAATGATTCTTATCCTTTACGCAGAATTTGTCATGATTTTAATTATAATGTGTTGACACTAAAGCGCGATATAATTCAATACTTCAATTAATTATGTTTTATTCTTTATGTTTTAATTTGTCTGTTCCTTAATATCAGCTGATGACAGTTCTGTAGCTGATTTACGATCACACAATTTACTTGCCAGCTCTTGTTCGGAATCTGCCAGGGTCCAGATCCTGATGTGTACGTGGTCTCCTCGTTAAGGTCGGCAGGGGTTGGTAAGTGAGTGGCGGGGTTCGGTCGTTACTAAAAACTCATTTGACTGATATTTTTTATTATTTTTTTTTTAATTTGATCATTAATTGCCATTATTCAATATTTTAAATTAAATATTTCGCGATTCGATTAGAAATTTTGTCAATCTTTATAAATAATTCAATAAATAGTTTAATGCATTTTATACATTTTTAATTTTTTTCATTGATTTAATATGCTTTTAATTGATTTAGATTTGAGACAATAAATTATTAAATTTTAAGTTAATAATTCAATATTTTAATAAATAATTCCGTTTATTTGTTTAACATATATATATTAAAAATATTTAATATAGTGTTTTTTTTTCGATTTAATTAATTGATTTGGTGCGAAGTAATATATAATTAATATTTGAAATTTTTATTGTAAAATTAATTGATATTAAATTATTTAGAAAAATAATTTTCATTATTCAATATTTTCTATTAAATATTGAGGGGATTTGATTAAATAGTTCATTAATCTTCATAAAATATATATTAATTAGTTTGATCAATAAATTAATTGATTAGGAAATTAATTAAAAAACTTATTAAATAAATATATAAGTGATTTTAATTTGAAATAATATATTGGTAATTTTTCCTGTAAATTAAAAAAATAACTTTTATTATTTCGAACGAAATAATGAGTTTATATGACTAAAACGTAAATTAATTTTTTAAAATATTCAGTAATAAGTTTAATCGGTATTGTTAATATTTAATTGATTTAGAAAACAAAATAGAAAATATATTGTCAATATCATTAACATGCGATATTTAAAAGGATTTTCATTTCGAAAAAAATTTATTGAAAAAGTAGTAATTGTGAACTAATTAAATAATTGATTGAAATTTATTTTTTCTTTGCTGGTTTAATTGAAGTTTAATTGATTTTTTATCCGTCCGCCTGTCCGTCCGTCCGCTATTGAACGCTATTGAAATTGGTGAAAATCGGTTCATGTTCAGCAGACCTAGTCCCCATAGAAATTACCCCCATGAGATCGACTTAAATTGCCATAATATCGAAATTATCATATAGATCTCGGTCAAATTGGGATTGTGTATGTTTATTACACCCATTTATCAGTAGTCCCAAAATAAACCCTATAGAACAATTCTTAGTCAGAGCCCCCATATGAAGCTGATTCCCGATCATCACTTAAATCTATCAAAAAACAAATATATTGCACACATTTTTCTCAAATTTGGTTCGTATATGCTTTCTCAAAAAATAAGTAACCTTACCAAATATGATCAGGATCGGTCCCTTTTTCGACCTAGTCCCCATATAAATATAGCATTCGATATGAACATTTTCATATCCGAAAGCAAAAAAAAATTATTACAATGGCACTCAAATTTCTATATCTAATTAGTTGGATGAATAGATAGGGTCTCCAAACGCATGGTATAGGGTATCGTATAGTTGGTCTAAACCGACTATAATTTTTGTACTTGTTTTATTAGTTAAAATGGTTTCTTATTCGAAAAAGTTCGATTTGAAAAAGTTGTAAATCTGATTAAATAATTAATAGATCAGATTAAAAAATTATTTTAGTTTTATTTTATTCATTAAATTTTGTTTTTTTACTTGGACTAAACAGCTGAAAATTCGCATAAAACATTTATTTCTTTATATCGCACCTGTACCTCTAAAGTGAGTCAACTCAAAATTTTTAAATTTTCACTTTTTGCAAGAAAACGATACACAGTGGTCATATCTATCCACTGTAAAAATCTTACATGGATTTTTCTACTCTTTCGCAAAAAAAAAAAAAATAAAATACAGTTGTAACCCTCTTAGTGTTATAAGAGTTGCTTCTTTAGAATCAACTAAGGAGCGATATTTTGAGTTGTCCCCAAATGTAAGCCCAATTATTATCAATGTTGTTTCAACTAAAGAGAAGTATTTAAAGTTGCGCCTGTGTTTATGTCATAACAGTTTATTTTATTGACGTTCTAATTTTAGTAAATAATTAAAAAAAAAAAACGTTTTTGCATCTACTGAAAATTTGTAAATTTTGAGTGGACTCACTTTAGAGGTACAGATGCGATATATTGAAGCTAAATAAATTTACTTTTCCAAAAATATTAAACATTTTTCTATTTAAATTAAATAAAATTCTAAAGATTTTTCAATTTAAATGTTTATTTTTTTAACTAAATTAATTTCATTTGAATTGAATTGTTAAAAAATTATTGTGATACGTGCAATTTTTGTGATTTTCAAGTCTCAAAATAATTTGCTCTCCTAATGAAATATACACAATTATAATTGATTTCAATATTGTTTTTATCCCTAGAAAATCATATCGTGTATGTAGAAAGCAAGATAAACAGAATTTGGTCATTAAAGTGAGGACAAGTGTGGGGATTGAGATATTAAAGGATTAAAGACAGAACCGCATTTAAGAAAGATGATTTTTAATTAAATTAATTAATAAATAAAAATTTAACATAATTTTAGTGCCCTAATCATCTTATATTAAATGTATAGGCCACAGTCTGTAGAACGTAATAAGAAATTGTCTCTTAAGGCAACATAGCAAAAATATTTTTAAACACATAGTCTGCATATTTTAACGAGTACATGTCTACAATTAATTCCTTAAATTCATAAATTTATTACGGCTTCAAATACATAAAAAAAAAATACATACAAAAATTATATACAAGCAAAAAAAAAAGAGAACACTTACGTGTAAAAGGCAATAAAACACATTACTCGACGGCATTGTTATAAGTATAATAATGAAAACATATTGAAAGGACGATATAGAAATTCTGCAGTACGAGTAAGTATTTGTCGGTATTTTAAAACTTTGCATATGTGTTCATGAGTGAATAGGTAAATTGCCAAAGATTTGAAGGGACGAATTCGTTTACGAATTCTCATTACGCTACATATGGCGACCATTGTAACCATTGAATTATTGAAATCAAAATTTGGCGATAAGTTGATTTCGAGAAGTGGACCTGTAATTGGTCGTCTGATTTGACACCTCTCGATTATTTCCTGTGGGGCTACGTGAAGTCACTGATTTATGTTGATAAACCAGCAACAGCTCATCTCATGGAGGACAACATTGTTCGTGTAAATCGACATACGGCCAAAAATGCTCCAAAAAGTGGCTCAAAATTGGACTTCCAGAATGCGCTTCGTCAAGAACAGCAGCATTGGCCATATGTCCGAAATAATTTTCAAATATTAATGCCATATATTGATCTTTCGATTAAAAATTTTTTTGATTTAAATTTAATTTTTTGTCTTATTTTTTCCAATCCACGTTCTATCGGGCTTAAAATATTTTAATTTTTTTTTAATTTAATTTAATTAATTATTTTTTTGAAGAATGCAGTACAACAAGAAATAGATCTTATTAATATTACAGTACTGGGGAGATAAAGTTAAGACAGAAGGTGTTATTTAATTTATCATAAAATATATGACATAATTAAAGAATAATTTTAATAATTTAAGTTTTTAAAAAAAAAAAAATAATAATAATTTTGTTCAAAATTGATAGGTTATTTATAAAATATATATTTATTTAAATATATTTATTTTAAATAAATGAAGAAAAAAAAATTTTTTTTTTAAAAATGAAAAAGAAAAAAAAATTTAAGTGCAACACAAAAAATTAAGTTAATCAAAGTGGCGAAATATTGCTGTTTTAAAGAGCTTTGCATTGCTAATGGTTTGAATATTATGAGGTAGTTGGTTCCAAAGTTTTATAGTTTGCACAAAAAAATGTCTTTCAGATATTTGTTTTTGATACCGGATTGAGTTTATTTTATTCCCTCTATTAGATCGGGAAAATTGTAGCCTTTTGTAAAGATAATCTGGTTGCTTTGCGTTAACTATTTTGTGCAGAAATATTAGAGTTCGGCATTTTAGCAGATTTTCGAATGAAACATTGTTTATACGCTTTGAAAACTGCGAGATTTCATCAACATTGTTACTTTTAGCTTTTGTTTGCTTATTGAATCACAACTGGCAAATAGCTCACATCCATATAGAAGTGTCGGCAGTATATAGGTTTTGGCAAGGAGCATGCGAATATTTAATGATGTAAAATATTGAGTCATCCACAGAGTTCTCAGCATACCATGCGTTTTACCACAGGCAGCATTTACCCTTATATGAGAATGATCTAAGCTGCTCAATATTGTAATTTTATAAATAGCTTTCGGCTGGAAAACAATTTATGCTATAACATTCAGATTGTATGACAATAACTACTTTTAAATTTCTATACAAAATTGTATTTCTTTGCCATCAAATACCTTCCCTTCGTTCCCCTTTTTGAACAATATATAGATATTAAGTTTTACTTGTTGTGTTCGAGGGTCATAAAATAAACTTGTAAATGTTTTTAGGGCATAAAATTCAATTGAATATGCCACCTAATGTAATAAAATATGAGAATTAACTTAGAAAATATGTAAATTGTCAAAACACACATACATTTTTACCAAACTCATACAAACATAAAGGCTGGAGTAACAGCGACAAGAGAACATTTAAATCGAATTTAATTATACCCTATACCACTATGTGCTTTGGGTATAATGGCTTTGTGCTGCCGTTTGTAACTACCAAAAATATTTGACATAGAACCATCTTTTATTATACCGATCGACACAGAATCACCTTCTGAGTCGATTTAGCGATATCCATCCGTCCATCTGTCCGTCTGTGTGTCCATGGAAACTTTGTAGTCAAACTACAGGTCGCATATATGAATACATTTTGATGAAATTTGGTGTATAAGCTTTTATCTGCCGTATGATGAACGCTATTGAATTTGGTGAACATGACATGAATTGCCATAAGATCCAAATTATCATATATGTAGATGTCAGTCATATTGAGTTTGTATGTGTTTATTATATTCATTAATCAGTAGTCCAAAAATAATCCCAATTCTTAGTCATAGGCCCCATATAGAGCTGCTTCCAGATCTTCACTTAAATCTATGAAAAAACAAAAATATGGCACAGATTCTTCTCAAATTTGATTTGTATATATTTTTTCAAAGTGACTTTACCAAATATGGTCAGGATTGGTCCATGTTTCGATCTAGTCCCCATATTAATATAGCATCCGATATGAACTTTTTCATATCTGCAGCCAAAAAAATTAATAACAATACCACTCAAATTTGGTTTATGCTTATTTTCTATATCAAATTAGTTGGACCGAAGAGATAGGGTATCGTATAGTCGGTCTAGACCGACTATAATTTCTTACTTGTTTTTTTGTTTCAAAGCTATAAAGCAACCCTACAATTTGCAGTCATTTTAAAAGAGAATGTTGCAAAATATTAGACGAAATGCTGAGTTAAAGACTCTTTATTGCCATAAAAAAGTAAATATGAGAAAAATTTAAAATAATTTGTTAAAATACAAAAATGACAACAAAGATAAAGTTGAGTTGGAAATTATGTCATTAATAAAAAAAATATTGAATTAATTCCACAATGAAAAGAAGTAACAAGACTATGGTCAGTCTACAGTTTATAGAAAGGATCGTAGGTCCAACCAATTGGGTATAGAAAAATTTGTTAAAAATTTGTTGCTTGCCCCTATAAAAAAGTTTATATTGAATGCTATTTTTATATGGGGACTAGGGCGAGAAGTGGAGCGATCTTGAATATAAAAGTTTTTGTAAAAACATATACAAACCAAATTTGAGAAAAATCTGTAAAACTGTTTTTGATAGATTTAAGTAAAAATCGGGAAGCAGCTTCATAAGGGGGCTATGACTAAGAATGGTCGTAGAGGCTTTATTTTTGGGCAACTGATTAATGGATGTAATAAACATATGTATGTATATAAACCAAATTTGGCCAAGATCTCTATGATAATTTGGATCTTAAGGCAATTTGGGTTGATCTCATAGATTGACCTATGGCCGAGAAAATCTTATTTAGATCTATCAAAATGAATAAGATACCGAAAATAGGATTTGGATAGTGCAGCGGTACCACGCTTTGCAGTTCTTCATTTCCGTCCAAAGGGAATGTAGGACGGTAGTTTTGGTGCACTCCTCCGAGTAGATGGACTATTATAAGGCTGGTAAACATGTTTTTGGAATCAGGAAGCATCGCCGAAGACTTGTACCGTACCTATGTTCGGGTTCAAGACACAATCGCGGCTGTAGCATCGTCAATTCAGGCAAATCCAAGAATTTCGACTCGAAACCTATCGGTTCAAATTGGAATTAGCGGACGGTCATTACAGCGGATAATTCATGACGACATAAACTTGTTTCGGCACAAGGTCCAAGTTGCAAGCAAGTTAAACTTTCTGGATTTGCCAATTCGCCATGGAATTTTGCCAAAAAATTATTGAAATGGCCGAAGAAGACATCAACTTGATAAATTGCTTGATTATGACTGATGAGGCTCATTTTGATCTTAACGCCAATGTAAACAAGCAAAATTTCCGTATATGGTGTGAGTCTAATTCCCAAATAATCCATGAGACGGAACTGCACCCAGAACGAGTCACTGTGTGGTGCGCAGTTTCATCAAGGTATATTGTGGAGCCATATTTTTTTGAAGAAAACGGTGTAACAGTGACTGTTAATGGGGACCGTTATTTAAACATATGGAAGGAGCTCTATTACCCAGAACTGCGTATCCATTTCAACAGCATTTGGTCCCAGCAAGATGGAGCAACTGCACACATAACTAGACCGATTATAGCGGAGCTCCAACGAAAATTCCTAAACAAATTAATAACCAGAAACTCTAATTCCGCTGGCCCCCAAGGTCACCTGACCTGACTGCAGCAGCGTTTTTTTTATGGGGTTATGCCAAGCAAGAGGTGCATAAAATGAAACCAAGGAATTTTACTGAATTGAAGTAGACCATTAAAACAACAATTGAGGTGAACCCGACTTCAACCCTTCAGGCCGCAATGAATAACTTTCTGATCCGGTGGATGAGCATGGAGGTCATTTACGGTCTATCATCTTCAAAGACAATTAGTTATATAAAATTAAATAGAACAATTGGCGCACCAAATTTCAAATCAAATTTCGACTAAATAGATTTATATTTGCAACCTGTAGTTTGATTACAGGGCTTACATGGACACGGAGACAAACAGATAGATAGACGGACGGACGGACGGACTGACCGACAGACGAACGCGCGAACATCGTTAAAGTGATTCTGAGTTTACCGATGTAACAAGGTGCTCTAGGTCAGTGGTGGCCATCGAGAGAATTGAGTTAGTAATAGTGTTTATGAGCATGTGTTAGTTGTACTACACTGATCGAAATCCATGGATGTAACACAATGGCGATATTAAATGGGTTTGTGTAGATTTTGTATAAATGTTTCTATGAATGCATAAAAGGGAAAATAGTTGAGTTCACGAAGAATATGGTAAAATTTTAAATATATTTTGTTGTTTTAAAATATTAAATCTTACATTCTGAAAATGTAAAACAAAATGTGAAGAACATTTAATCTCATTTATCCATAAGTTTGAAGTTTATTAAATCAAATAAGTAATAAGTAATTCATTTTCTTAAAAAACAAAAAAAAAAAAACAAAAAATAGCAAAACCTAGAAAGATAAAAAAATTTCAAAGGTTATTAAGTGGTATGTTACCAAAAACTAAAAAACTTACCACGCTGCAGTAACTGGATATTTTTTAAAATTAAAAAAAACAAGTAAGAGTGTTAAATTCGGCTATGCCGAATCTTTGATACCCTTCACCTAGGTTTTCTTGCACTATTTGTAACAAATGTAAATAAAATATTTGAAAATGTAAACAATTTGATCAACTTATTACTAAATTATTACAACAAATACTCAGAATTTTCAGCATTTACGTTTAACAATTTTAAAGTTAATAGAAGATAGTAAACAAAATATATTTTTTAATTTCGGATCTTTTTCGGAATACTTATCCATGTCTTATATTTCAAAAGTACTAGCGTTAATCAGTTTTATTTTTCAGATCTGATTACATCAGTTTGTCATTCCATTTGTAATGCATCGATAAATTAATTTGCGTTTATGTGTTTAATGCAAAAGATTTCTAACTTTTGTCGAATTGTAGGGATTTTTTGCAAATTTTTTTTAACAACTTAATATTATATATATATATCAATTTTAAACTTTGAAATTAAGAATGTAGATCTTTTTTAATCTGGTAATAACTCTATAATATGGAGAAAGTAAAAAAGTGGCTTCTTTAATAACAATGACAAGTAAAAAACTCTTTTTTGTGCAGTTTACTTGTTTTGTGCATTTTTTTAATACATACATAAGTACGCCATCTTTGTAGATCTCTTCTGAAGTAATTTTGTAAATAAAAATAACATTAAAATATTATAAATTTGAACATAATTGATTTTATAAAAATGTCCGATTCGTTTTTCGGTGATGCTGAAAACACATCCAAGATATACAGAAAACAAAGGTTTTACTCAAGTTAGTTGAGAGACGAGAAGCTAATGGGATGGAACAGGTCAAAGATGACGACTTTAAATACAGATGCAAGGCTTGTGAAAAAATATTAAATTGCGATAAATCAGATCTAAGTATACATGCTAACTAGCAGATTCCAGCCCTCGAAATTCGAGTGCAAATTCTAGGAAATTTTATTTCTTCATTAAATAAAGACCCTAGAGGTATGCTAATCAATTAAAAATCAAACAAAAAACAAACTCATTTTTGTTACAAACACTTTAAAAAATTTAATAAACACACACATAACATATTGTATAATTTTATGTATGGGTTAGTAGCAAATTTAAATGCAATTTACTCAAAATAAAGGAAAAAATTTAAAAATCTGTAAATCTACAAAACGGCTAAAAAGAAATAATATGCTTTTGGTCAAAATCGGGATAAAACGGTAGAACGAAACATCGGTCACAAGAAATCGCTTAGCCTATTAATATTATAGATATATAACCAATGTCTTAAAAAAAATATCTTTCAAAACCAACAACCAAAATTCTGTTTGCGATATAAGATCCCATTTGCAAGCCATTTTAATTAATGGTGTACATTTTAAATGCACATCTAGCCATATAAAAGATGAATTATACAGAATTGTAAAAATATTTTTTTTATAATATCTGTTGGTTTTTTATGTTGTTTTTATCTAATTCTTATGATATTCTTATCTTATTTTTTATGATATTTTCTTCGTTTTTATGTTATTTTTGCATTATTGAAATTGAAAATTAACAAATTAAAAATAATTTTTTTTTTTGAAAAATTGAAAAAGTAGTGTAGGGAAAAATGTATAGAGAAAAAAAGTGGGTGTAGGAAAAAACGGGATTTTTTTCATTAGCGTAGAGATTTCTGTAAAAATCTCCTGGCATCACTGGTACCTTTTAAAAAACAATGTAAGATTTCACAAAACAATGCGACATACATAAATCTGCTTTGTTCAAAAGCTTTCATAAAACTAAACGAAATTGTTACCTATGCATGAAACACATAGACGACAGAGGATACACGAACACACGACTACAAATGCTGTTGGCTGCAATTGTAGTCGTGTAGTCAGCTACTTAATTTTTTTCGAAAACGACAGCAACATATAACATCAATATAAACAGCTGTTTTTATACAAAAGCATTTTTATTCAGTAGTGCCAATTATATTTTTTTTTTACTTTATTAAAATAGAAAAAGATGTATGATCCTATATAAAATTGACTTAAATATATTACTTATTTATAATGCATTATTATAACGTAAAAATAAATAAATAAATTTACTTATTAATAGAATTATTATAGCATTTAATTTTTCGATAATTTTTTCAACAAAATAAAATATTTCATAGCACTAATATCTTTTACATATTTTGTTATATTTTCAACACTATTTTTGCTTTGTAGTCAACGAAAATAGAAATTAGCCTAAGTTGACTACACAATCACATGCGGTATTAGAAAAAGACTAATGCCGTTTTCTTTTCTGACAAAAAATGTCGCACTTTTTTTGCCCTCTTTTCGAAAAGTGTATTTATTTATATATTCTGAATTAAGAGCAACCTTATCTTATACATCAATCGAAAGGTCTCAAAGTCGAGCCCTCGTGAATCACAAAAAATTCCAGCCATTGACTTCTTTCAGGTCATAGTGTGAGAATATTTCCCCATTGTTCCCCTTTTTTGAATATTTTCACCCTATGACTTCCAAGAGGACAATAATCAACATTTTTTTGAATTTATAAACACAGCACTTTGAGACCTTTCGATTGATATATAATATAAGGTTGCTCTTAATTCAGAATATATAAAAAAATTCACTTTTCCAAAAAAGGGCGACATTTTTTGTCAGAAAAGAAAACGGCATAAGAAATGATTTTTGCTTACGCTTAAAAAGTGATTTACAGAAAAATGACATTAAATACGACTCAAAAATAAGTTGAAACTAATGAATTGGATAAAAAAGGTTCTCAAGAAGAGTGATATTTCCTAAGGTGATATTTCCTCCCAACAAAAGAATATTTTGTGATCAGCAAAAGAGCGCATTTATAACTGTTTTAATAGCACAGATGAGTCAAAAGAGACTCCACATGATCACTTATTGCATAAATTATTTACTGGGATTTTATTCACTATCTGTAGAAACAGTTTTTTAAGTAAAACAAATCTACACACAATTTCAATTCTATTTCGTTCACAATGATACAATTACTTTGTTTACAAGCTAGCAGTAAAATAAAAAAATAGTATTATAATACAGCGTAAAGATGAATTGTACTTCTCAATTAGTTTATTTTTAATGTGCCATAAGAAGTTCGGTTTGTGCTAAGAAAAGAATGAATACATGTTTCCGAGGGCAAGACTTGATCATTGCACTTTGATTGAGTTGAGCTCCGCGACTATTCCTGATGTGGATATCACGAGCCTACAATTTTTAGCAGTTGGGAATGGCGTTCTTGTATTTACTAAAAGTACTTGTTTGTATGTACTAAAAGTAGAGCTCTTAAAATCATACTATTTTTTGCAATTCTAAGAATTGCAGTATTTTGTATAAATAAAATAATTTATATTATTTTTAATATGCGCTTATTATCGATATACATATACAGAATATATGAATGTTATTTATAGTATTTTGATATTTGCAACAGTAGTATGTATCAATTTGTAATATTTTGTGATGTTATAAAAATCGCAGAGTATTGATATTGATTTTGTATAGTTTCCTTTATTAAAATGTTGATATTGGTGAATTTTTATATTATTACCACAACGACCATAAAAACAACAAGTACAGCTGTGACAAAATACAAAATTTAGAATAACAATATAGGAAAACATAATATTTTTTTTAACTTTTCAGTAATTTCTCGGCACCTATGAAACCTATTGTCACGATTTAAAAAACAGAAACCTTCTCATAATGTTGGTGTATCATTCTCACTAACAACAAGCGCCCTAGCTGTCCTATTGAGAACGTTATCGTGACAAGAATAACATAGGCAAATCATATTTTTTCAAGATTTTTTTTCTCTTTCGTTCAATTCTCGGGACCAGATAAACCAACGATTTTAAACAGCAAACTTTTCAGGATGTTAGTGAATCATTTTTTGTACGGACATCGCTATATCAACTCCGCTTGTTATAAAGATCACAAATATATATGTATATATTTTATGGCGTCCAGATTTTTTTTCTAATTATTACAAACGGAATGACAAACTTATATATACCCTCTGCACACTGGAGTGGAGGATATAAAAAATGCATAACAAACAGCTATAATGTTGTCAAATGGAGGCGACGTATGTAATTTATAGAAAATATTAAATTTATAGTTTATCAAATCCTCGAAATTTTTTCAACATTTTTGTTTCTTTTAAACAAATATTCTCTGTGTACCTATTAAAAAAAAAATGAATTTCAAAAGGCAATGCGACATAAACCTGCTTCGTTCAAAAGCTTTCATAAGAATGAATGAAATTGTTGTTTACTTTTACTGCTTGGTGAGTATTTTTGTTTTCGTTCGGCTGTATATATATAAGAAGCCGAGCACCAGCGTGTTTGGTATGGCCTTCACTGCTCTAGGTCAAGTATTTTTGGTAGTTACGAGTGGTATAAGGTATAAAAATTACTTTGATAGCTTAAGTGTCAAAATCAAAATTATACAGGTTAATGTTTTTAATTTATTTTTTAAAAATTACTTCTGCTGTAAATGCCTTTCACTCACAATGGTGCGAAAGTGTAAATTTCATATAAGAAACTAAAAATAATGACAAAGGTTTATACGTAACGGAACATGTGCATATACATACCTATTTATGTAGATAAGTATGTATCAGCGATGCATACATATTTTTATTTGCTTGTTGTACATGTGAAAAAATAACAACAAGAAAAAAAAATGATGTGTTTACATTGCAGTTAATAATTGCTTTCAATTAAAACTAGAAGAGCCCAGACCTCGAAATTTTATTCTTTCATTAAATAAATAATTTTATAAGAGCCAAAAGGTATGCTAATCAATTTTAACCAATTCACAATCAACACTTTTTAAATAAAATTCATTAAATTTCATTCATATAGAAGATATATAAATGGGTTTGTTAATAAATAATTTTAAAAGAGCCTGAAGGTATACTTATCAATTTTAACCAATTTATAATTCAAAACACACAGTATGTGTTTTATGTATGTGTTAGGAGTAACTTTAAGTGAATATTACTAAAAAAAAATGTTCCAGACGGTGCATATCTGTAAATCTGGTGCACAGCTAAAAAGAAATACCTTTCAAATGAGGTATGTTTGGTCAAAATCGGTTTTTAACTATAATTTCGGTCACAAGAAATCGCCTTGCCTATTAATATATAGATATCAAGAAAATAGTTAAAAATTTTGTTAATTATTTTATTAATTTTGCGGATGATACTGCAATTTTAAGCATACACGAAAACCCCTCAATAGCATCTCTTTTTTTACAGAGCCATATTGAAGAGCTGGAAGATTGGCTGGATATGTGGAAGATTAAAGTAAATGAACAAAAGTGTATCAACGTAACTTTTACCCTAAGCAAGGAGACTTGCCCTTAAATTCGAATTAGGAACCAGCCTATACCTCAACATTCCTCTGTTAAATATCTCGGACTACATCTTGATCGCCGACTTACCTGGAAAAGCCATATAGACGCTAAATTGACGCAAATAAAATTGAAATTAGTCCAATTCACATGCCTAATTGGCAGGAACTCAAAGTTAAGTCTCGATTGTAAGCTCTTGATTTATAACTCGATTTTCAAACCCATTTGGTGCTATGGTATACAGTTACAAAGATGCCAAAACAAGATTTTGAGAATGATTACAGGCGCACCATGGTACGTGAGAAACTCACATTTGCGCAGACACTTAAATGTTTCTCTAGTTAAGTACGTAATCACTAGATATAGTGCAAACTATTTGGAAATGCTAAAGTCTCACCCGAATCGTCTAGCATGTAACTTAATAAACAATCGTATCCACCAACCCTTAAGAAGGATTGGATGAAAAATGGATTGATACTATTTTTTTTTATCATTAGATTACATATGAATATAGAATAAATGAAATTTTGTCTGGCACTGACTGGATTTAATATTTAAGCTTTAGTTTTAAGATTTGAATAACTTATTGTTAGTTCACAAACCTATGTGAAGATTCAATAAATAAAGATGAGTTACAAAAAAAAAAAAAAAAAGTTTATTGATTTATTCCGGCTGAATTGGTCGCGATAACGGAATGTCCCGTAAACGTGAAAATATTTACAGACAGTCTAGCGGCTATCAGGGCGATATCCTCTGACAAAACTAGATCAAAGAAACGAGATTGCTGACGAACTGGCCAGGAACGGTTCTTTCCTGGAAAGAGTCACCTTAGAAAATCCAATAACTTTAAGTCTCTCAAATATAAACTAGCGGACTGGGCGACCAGTTCGAATGTATCAATTTAGAAGGAAACTGATTTGGGTATAATGATAATAGGTTATTCTTTTATTACTCAAATCAAACTGAATATATATTTTCCAATTGCTATGGCATTTTGCAAATAATATCAAACAAACTTAGATTTAATTGAAACAGGTATAAATACGATACAGTTATACATTACAGTTCGGCCAACCTGATAAATTGATTGACCTCAATCAACAAAAATAAATATATAAATAGTGAGGTGGCCCCTTATATATAAACAAGTTGTTGTCAATGTATCACGATATCCAACTTCTTAAATTATATAATATCTTACTAACTACATAAGGGCCACGGTACTTTTCTGAAAACTTTTTATTTTTTCCAACAATATTAGGATTATTTTTAACTACAACAAAATCGCCAACTAAATACTTTTTGGCTGGAATACTATGATCTCGATGACAGTTTTGGTTATATTCCTGAGACCGTTCAATATATTCTAATGCTTTCAACATTGCCTCATTTAAATTTCTCTTAATTACTTATTTCTCTTTTTCTGTTATCTAAATATTCAGTAAATTCATCACGTTGATTAACTCCAAAGAGAAATTGACTTGGTGTTTCCTTTGTAGTACTGTGAACAGTGTTATTGATAGCAAATTCTATTTCAGATAATTTTATAAACCAATCAGCATGTTGCAAAGGTTCACTTAAAATGCTTAACATTGCCTTGTGGTGATGAAACTGCAACATTGACATGATCAATATTGTTTTTATTTAAAAGCCCTTAAAATTCATTTGACGTAAAACAAGAACCTCTATCTGATATAAGAGGTCTTGGTCGGCTGTAGTATTAAAACACTTCTTCATTGAAAAACAAATTTCTTGTTTTCATTTTGAAAATAATGGTCCACATGAATTGTATCAAATGGTAAACGAGTTATTGTATAAATTTTGTTCTCGTAGTTATTGTATAAATTTTGTTCTCGTAGTGGAAACCAGTAGTTAAATTTAGTTTGATTAAAACATTTTTCCACACCAAGATGCCAAATTTTTTCATGAACTAAGCGAATAAAATTTTCCTCCATTTCACGAGGCACATACAAAGTAAAAAATTTGATTCTCCTTTGCGGAATAGCAATCGATCCGATAACTCATCATTTCCATTCTCCAACATAAGTATCAAATGCCTTATAGTTTCATCACGATTATGCATTATTAAAATATGTACATCTAATTTGTTAGAGTTAACAGCAGCTACTTTTTGTTGAGTATTTAAGTCTTCAATATAGGACATTTTATTATCTTTTTCGTAACATCAACATGGCCCATCGATAAACCATTGAGTAATTATAAATTTTTAATTCTAAAGCCCAACGTGATATTCTCGGATTAATTTGTTTTTTGCTTTAGGTCATAGTAAGTGAATTACAATCAGTGATAATTTTAATATGAATTCCTTCCAAATAAATCCGAAATCGGCGCAGAGCATATATAATCGATAAAGTTTCTAATTCGAAACTATGATATGTTGACTCTGCATCAGACGTAGACTTTGAAAAAAAGCAATTGGACACTAGCATTACAGTGAATTGCATTTCGCATTTTGGATTATAAATTGCTAAAATGAGTGCTTCCATTAATCGTTGCCTTAGTTCATTAAATGCATTTTTACAGGACTCTGAAAAGTGGAATGATTTTTTCCTAAATTTAATAACGGATTCGCTAATTTTGAAAAAGATGGTACAAATCTTCTAAAAAACCGATACATGTCTATAATTCCTTTCGATTTATAGGCATTGGAAACATTTTAATTGCAGTTAAATGTCTGTCAGTAGGCCGTATACCATTCGAATTAACAGCGTGTCCCAAATATTCAATTTCATTATAAAAAATTTAAATTTTTATACCCTCCACTCCAGTGTGCAGAGGGTATATATAAGTTCGTCATTCCGTTTGTAATAATTAGAAAAAAAATTTTGGACCCCATAAAATATATACATTTGTGATCCTTATAACAACCGGAGTTGATATAGCGATGTCCGTCTGTGGAAATCACGATGACGGTACCAATCGAGCAGCTAGGGTGCTCGCTGACATAACTAACATCCTGAAAAGTTTTCTGTTTAAAATCGTCCAAATCGGTCGATTAGGGCCCGAGATTTGATGAAGAACTAAAAAAGTCTTGAAAAAATATAATTTTCTATGTTGTTCTTGTCACGATCACGCCCTCAATAGGATAGCTAAGGTGATCATTTTTAGTGAGAATGATTCACCAAATTCATGGGAAGATCTCTATTTCAAACAGGTCCAGGGAAATCTCTGAAAAAGTAAAAAAAAAAATGAAAAATATGATGTTTCTATATTGTTCTTGTTGTTATTCTAAATGTTGTGTTGTCATAGCGTGACTTGTTGTTTTTGTGGTCATCGTGGTAATAATATAATAAAAACTAACCCTTTGTATATTTTTGTGATCAACTCTGGTAGAAAAATTTAAAAGTTTCCATTGTTTTGGCATCACTAAAAAAATTTGTTAGATCATTTCTGTCATTGCCGCGAGCCTGCCTGCAAAGTTTCAGATCGATTGGGTCACGGAAAGGGATTAAAATCGATCAAAAATTTTTTCGACAAGCAGACACTACGTGTTAATATAAAGGGAGTAAAAATTCACCAACATCTAAAGCAAATAATGCTAAAATACCTAGTTGTTAATAAAAAAAAACAATGTAAATTTACCAAAAAAAAAAAAAAATTATGTATTAATTTATTTAAAGAGAAAAACACAAAAAAAAAACGTTTGATGTTGTATTTTGTGTGTGTAATGTTTACATATACATACATAAACATATTAAATAATACAAATAATATACATTATATTCTATATACATATGTATATCCATAACAACTGCATGTTAGAAATAAATCGTTATATTATTTTATTCTGCAATATTTTGTTATATTCTGCAATATTTTGTTGTGGGGAAAATACATTTCTTTTGCATTAACAGAGTGTCACTTCATTTTGCTCAGCGTGCAGTAGATGGCGCCACAATTTTTGCTTGTTCTAATTAGCTTTGCAATAGTTATTTCTATTTTAACATGAATGTTAATATTTTCAACTGGATATCATACACAACAATGTTAAGAGTATACACGGGCTGGTCTTTTATTTCATACGTTTTTTCATTATTCTTTTACAAATATGAACATAAGTTTGGCATATTAACTTTTTGTTGTCTTTATAAAATATAGTTACCGAGTTCATCAATGAGTTTTTTGCTTTCAAAACTATTCTACATAGTTATATAGAATTATTATTCTGCTTTACCTACAAAATATCTGATTGCGATTACATCTAATTTTTAAAAATTGTTTATAATTACTAAAGCATTATTATACACATAAATACAAAATTGCACTTTTAAAATTTTCCATTCAAATTTAAGAAAATATCAATTCTAAAAACTGGAATTAAAAAGTTGCAGTTATAAATTACAATTAATTGAATTTAAGAAAATCATATCAAAACGTCGGAAATTATAATTTTAAATTTAGAAGACATCAATTGCATATTTAATATATAAATTTTATTCGTTAAACACAAATTGAAATTCAAAAAAAAAAAAACACCAAATATGTTTACATTTAAAAATGTTTACATTTAAAAATATATATGTTGACATTCAGGAGAAATTAATAGCGTTCAGTATCGCGATTCAAAAACTTCTTTTAACGATAATCGAATCATTAAAAAAAAAGAAAATAGCAAAATTATCAGTAAAATTTTTAAACGATATTCGCTATTGTTAAAGTCAGCTGTTATTGTTATCTAAACGACAACCATTGTTGTGTTGTTTATTCGATCGATAAAAACTTAAATTTTTAGGTTGAAATGTCGTCATACATAAATAAAAATCATAAAATAGTGAAAATATTTTGCTTCTATTAAAAAACTTTTTTACATAAATAAAAAAATTAAATAGCATATTCAATTCATTATTTCATTTTCAAATAAATAAACAGAAATATTAGTAAACAAAATAAAGATATTAAACATAAACATAAAATCATTCTGTCAAACACGAAGTAATTTGTTTTTTTCTATTCTTCTTTGTGTTTTTCGCTTATTTTGACAGAGATGCCACTCGTTTACAATTTAAATAAATAGGAAAATAGATTTGTCGTCTGTCGTTATAATGTATGTACTTAGTGAACAATAACTGTTGATATATTTTGCGATTGTCGGATCGTTCAAATTTACAGAATCGCATACAGAAAACATTAATTTAAATTCAATGAATCTTAGAAAACGTCAAATGATATTTAAGAATTGCGAACATAAAAACTGTTACATAAATAAACGCAATTTGATGAGAATGTTATTTATATGTATATAAATTTTCACAATTTTTCTTGGATGAAAATTTGTTTTTCAGAAAATAAAGATAACAAAATATTTTATTTAAAATGTTTGGGACATTTGGTTTTTTGCGTTTGGCATCCCTAATTTGCTTATTTATTATTATAAATCTATTCTCTATGTTTTAAAATATGGCAATGTTTTAATAAAAAAGTTTTTTTTTGGTTATTATTTTGTTACTCCATCCGACCTATATGTCCGCAATGAAGAAATATTTGGCCAGTTAAAAGAAACTATACAGCCATCTCCAATTAGCACGATTTAATGCATATAGCCACCCTACACAACCATTACCTTCGCAATGGAGGTTAGGGCGAGCTATTTAATTAGCAAAAACGAAATTAAACGAGAAGTTATGTCATATAACCGTAAACGCATGCATATAGGTATATAACCTAAATGCAAGCCGATCAGCAACCACGATGATCAAGAAGCAAACACCGAAATAAATCCGAAATAATCGAAAAGACGAGAACCAACCCAAAGAATTTTCTGAAATAATTTGGTATTAAGTTTAACGAATTGTTTACTTTTTCCAATATTTTGTTTACATTTATTATCAATACTCAAACCGATGTGGAGTGTATCAAAGATTCGGCACAGCCGAATTTAACACTATTACTTGTTTTTTGTTAGGTTTGACTTTAGCCTTTAATTTTTGCTATAAAACGTAAATATCGACCGATAATCAAAAAAGTTATGTTGGGTTTAAAATTCATTTTCATTTTAAGTTGAATTTTAGTACAAAAGTGAAGTGTTGAATGGTTTAACCATTTGTTTTTTTTTAATATAATGTCTTATTTTTCCAGTTAATTTTACAACTAATACTTTTTAAAAATTTTGTAAGTTAAATTTGGTCAGAAAATGCCAACTTTGGCACCGTAAACTTTTTAGTTCTAGTGTGCCAAAGTGCCAAAAGTTGGCTTTTTTGAAAGAGCCTGAGTTAAAATATAATTTATTAGGCAGCGAACGTAAAGGTTAGCTGATATTGGTTCAACATGGAAAAGTTTACATGAGTTAAACATTTTTTATTGTCTTTTTATATATTTCTGTATCAATTTTTATTGTAAATTTATAAAATACATAAATTTTTAAATTAAAAAAAATTGTTAACTATTAAAAAAAGATTATAACTTATTGTTAGTGTACTGAAAAACTACTTTAAATTAAACAATTTTAGTAAATATTTCCATTTTTGTCGAATGTTGGACATATATGGATCTGAAGTGCACAACGAAACAGTGATAAGGTCTTCATTAGTGCAACTTCTTGACATTTTACTTGTGTAGTCCTTGTTTCTTTTTTCTTGCGCTTCTTCAGATAAATCTCCTATTGGTAGCATCCCACAATTCTTTTCATTAGTTCACTTCCGCAATTCCTTATATTAATTTTTGGTCAGATTCAAATCCAAAAATAGGGCGAACGATTCTTCTAGAGTAAATTTCTTATCTTCAATTGCTGTAGGAATGCTTTTCAAAATCCTCTTTGTGCGCCTTGGGTTCGCTTCTACTAATTTTTCAATTATTTCTATTTTATTTTTCTTATTTTGTGTTGGTTGAATTTGGTGCAAATATGAATCATTAATAATTGTTTGAGAAATTTCTTCTTTGATATTCTCCAGCTTGAGCCTTGGATATCTTACACTACATCCGTCAATTGGTTTTGCTGGTGGACCCTTTTTCCACTTTCCTTGGCAGTTGTAGATGAACTCTCAAAAATAAATGCCTTTAATAACCAGTCTTGGTGACGTTTGTACATCTTTGCCTTACTATGAGGGCATTCAATGTAATGTTTTCTCAAATTTGATGCAAAAGTTGTAATTTTTTCTTTGTGTATTTCAATTTCTTGCAGGTTATAATTCTTAAAGAAATGGTTGCTCAGTACGTGTAAATTTATATCGTCTACATCTTTTTGTTGAAAACAAATATCAGCGAGATCTCTATAACAGTACTTAGCAATTGTTCAAACTGTAATGAAGATTACCACTCTTTGAATCATAAAAACCCAGACCCTAACCCCTTTTAAATGGTGATACATACCTGCTCATATCTTACCTATTATTTAAATTTTTTTCCCATTTTGTCAGGTATTTAAACTATTTAACTCAATTTTCGATTATTAATGTTTTTGAAAAATACCTATGTAATTGTACCTGTCAAAATAAAAAAAAATTGTGCCCATTAATATAATTTAACAATTAAGCGCATTATGTCTCAACCTTCTTTTATAAGAATATAATAACTTGTGTCAACTCTACCGTTTCCTTTTTCTGTCAGTATAAAAAACAAATAAACTCACGCAAAAAAAAAAATACACCGGTACGACCAACTTTTGTATTCATAACACACAGACAGATGGACGGATATCGTTAAATCGACTCAGAAAGTGATTTTGAGTTGATCCGTATAATAAAAGATGGCTATAGGTGCAATATTTTTGGTAGTTACAAACATCAGGGTAAACTCATTATACCCTAACCACATAATGGAAAACTTTTGTATTCAAAAATTTTGTACAAAATATCTGATCATGGGTCAGAAAAATTGTTTTGAAGACTCTGTTCGCTGCGATATAGTTGGAATAGAGTAGCAATTTTTTGGTTCACTGGTATTTACTTTCAAATGAATAACATAACTTTAAAATCGGTAACCATAAATAAAACGATTTTTGCGCCGATTGACAGGAGTTAGATATGAATTACTTTCTAAAGATTGAAGTTGTGTTTGAAATTTTTTAATTTCACACCGCATATGGAGAATTTTCAGTTCTTACTCCAACTGCTGTTCCTCATTAATACGATATTTATTATATGTAGTAGGAAATCTGGTATCATTTACAGCACTTAAAATTTAATATGAAGATCCATTATCGGATAAAATACCATTTTAAACTGGCAAGGCAGAAGAATCAGGACATCAGACATTAAGGCATTATTAACAGCACAATCGTTTACACAACCAGCAGTAAAAGGAGTATTATATTCGACAGATAACACACTATCGACAGAAGTATTTAATTCATCTAAAGTTTGACCAGCATCATTATTTGAATTTTGGAATTGAGGCAAACTATTATACAAAGATCTTAATTGAGATATTGTTGCATTTTCAGGAAGCGATATTCCAGCTAAATTTAATGCATCAACAATCGTCCGGCTCACATTGGGTTGAAGTTAATATATTGTAATAAGTTTTAGTACCTAGTTAAGGGGGGGGGGGGGGGGGGGGTAAAACCTGAATGTACAACATGTGAGTGTTGTGTCAAAATTTCAAGTAGGAGCAAAACTTTAGAAGATACAGCGTTTCCAGCGACCGGCCTCATACGATATATCGTATATAAATCAGTTTTTCAAAAACTTTAAATCGATTTTCTCGCAAATAAATGTTCGAAGTCCGTGAACATCATAACTCAAAATTTACTTGACCTATTCTTTTGAAATTTTACACACTATATCTACACATAAATCATCAGGCAGTTAACGTCGAAGAATTTTTTTTTATTTTCCATTTTCTTTCCCATTTTTTAACAACAAATTCCCGAAATTTTATGGCAAAAATCATGTTTTTCACTTCAAAATGCTGCAAAAAAAAAAATATTGAAAAAACTCTTCGTTATTACCTCGTCTTTTTAACGCATTTAGATTTTCTTACTTCACATGAACCGGTATCGAGTTATGATGTTCACCGCAAAACAACAACGCCTCCGGAGATTCGCTGTCACGGACTTATTTCTTAAAATTTTTAATTGAAATTTTTTTTCGGAAATGCTTCAAATGTTATGCTATGACGTCTATATGAAATATATAGCTAACATTATTCATATCATCAAAAAAGAATTATGAAAATATGACTTTTTTAACTTTTAAAACCTTTTCGTTACTGCGATTTTCGTCAATAGTGTTGTAAATATGTAACCTAGTATATCAACAACTTATTTTAATGATCATGTATATTAGAGTGGGACGAAAGTGAAAAATTACAATGATAAGAAAAATTGTAGAAAACTCTTTAAATTGCAATAAAAGTTTTCGGTTTGCGAGAAATTCATCGTCTAAATAAAAATGCATTATATATAATAAAAATCCCTACTTTTACGATCAATAAAATTAATCAAAAACTAATGTTGGTGTGATGCTCTAACGGATACAACATTTACACAAAAGTGTTATGTTTGTGGTGCAACAAGTAAAGATTTTAATTCAGTTGATAGAATGATTTGTAAAGAAGTAAATGTGACCTTCTCCGAGAAAAGGGACCTAGTGTGTTAAAAAACGGGTTGTGTCAAAAAACGGTGGATTCTGGTACCTAAAAGGGTGTAGAAACTTTAAATGCGTTTTTTCTCAAAACTTAATTTTCACACACTAGGTCCCTTTTCGCGGAGAAGGTCACAAATATAGAATCTTTACAGTTTTGTGTATCTATCCATCATAGCTGAATACGATTTTTTGATTGTCTTCTTCACTTATCATACTAACTTCCAATAAAAAAAAAATGCCAGGCTAGATCAGACGATGATGAGAAAATTGTTTCAGCTACAAAATTATGGATTTAGAAAGAAATTAGAGAGAAAACTGGACTGATCGTTGACCAACCAAAGCCAGGAAATTCTAACGATGGCAACACTGCCAGACGTTTTTTCAGAATGCCGTTGTTTCTGCACAAATTACAAAAGTGGACAAAGTATTGATAGAACAAATACATGCGATACTTATTGTTGTATCCTGTGGATAAGATATTCAAGTTGAAAAGTTTAGAAACTATATTCACAACATGGCTAGACATTTCGTTAAGCTCTACCCCTGATTTTATATGCCTCCACCATTACATAAATTCTTTATTCACGGCCAGAAACAGTATAACATGCATTATTGCCAATTGTCCAACTATCTGAGGAAGCTGAAGAAGCTCAAAACAAAGATTTTAAAAATTATAGAGGACACTGTGCGCGTAACTGGAGTCGGGAGAAGTCAAATGAAGATATATTTAATAGGTTTCTACTTAGTTCAGATCCATTACTTATCGCCAAAAGTAAAAGTTATAAGAAAAAAATTCATCATATACCACAGATGTCGCTAGATTTAATAATTTTGCCAAACACAACAGGTGAAGAAGAGGTTAATGATGATCAATATGAATATGATGACTATGAAAGTGATGATGATTATGATGAAAATTTGATTTGATATGGAGCATAATTAATAAAAATAAAATAAATAAAAATTCCTATACTTGATATTAAAAAATTTAGTATAATATAAAATCAAATTTAATTGCTTATTTTTTTTTTTTTAATAGAGCATTAGGTATGTACACTATAGTTTGCAATTTGACGAATTAATTTATCTCTTTAGAATTCAAAGTTACACCAAAAATTGTGAACCAAGGTAAGTTTTTCCGAAAAACAAAAAAGCGCTTGACAGGCTTAAAGAAATTTTTCAAAAATTATTTTTTTTTCCAAATGGTAGTTTTTAATCCACTAATAATAAATTGTAAAAAAATAATTTTTTTTAAATACGGCTTCCCTGAATTAATCTTCATTTTGACTATCATTCAACCCACCGAATAATGCAATTGCGACCCCATAAAGTATATATGTTCTTAATCCTTATAAAACTCGAATCGATATAGCAATGTCCGTCTGTCTGTTGAAATCGCGCTCATTCACAAATAAGTCATTTACCTGGGTAAAGTTATGATAAAGTTAACATTATTTCGAGCAGATTGTTATTGAAAATAAAGTAAAACGGGCATCATTGTGAGAAGATATATCCAAAACTAAGAAGGCACCTCTAAAAAAATGTTAAAATTTAGTGTGTTTATTGCAATTATTTGGTGTTAAGTTTATCAAATTGTTTAGTTCTTAAAATATTTTGTTTACATTTGTACAATAAGTTCAGATATCAGTCTAAACGAAAAACCCATGTGAAGTGTATCAAAAATTCGTCAAGCCGAATTTAACATTCTTATGCATGATGATAGGGCTAAACGTCCATTTGTAGTCGTGTTGTCATGTAGCTGCATTCGTCTATGTGTTTCATGCATTACTTGTTATAAATGAAAAGCTTTAACAAAAGTTTACTCAGAGAATAACACCAAAAAGCAACAACATCTAAGTGTTAAAATTCCACAATTTAATTTTACACCCTTAAAAGCTCAGCTCAGCCGAGTCTATAAATTTAATTAAGATATATGCACCAACAACAGAATAATTTCAAGTGAATAAACTAATTAAGAAATTAATAAATAAAGAAATAAAATTAAGCGCTAATTTGACAGAAGAAAAAAAAAGGATTTTTGAAATATCTTTTTAAAGCACAATTTTTCAGTTTTTTTTTTAAACTATAAAACTAAAGCTGCCATGACTAATAAGGACATTTTCTATTTTTTTTTTAAACAACATGAGTAAAGAAAACAATATCAGTAACGCTTATACAGATTTTATAAATTAATATAAAGTAAGAATTGCTATTTTAAGTGGAATTTAGTTGGCGGAGGAGAGGGAGTAGACAGGATGAATAGTACAAAACTTTCACATGAAAAGTATCAATTTCCGTTTCCTGCCAACGTACTCATATACCAACGTACTCACATACTTATGTGTTTGTTTAGTTTAGTGTGTCGATGAAATTGTTATTGACAATATCATGACATGAGAAAGAAAACAGTTTTAAAAAAATTCACGTTTGCTTAATGTGACCAACAGGAAATTTCCTAAAAAGTACATAACTTATGATTTTATTAAAGAAAAAAAAAAAAAAATAAATAAATAAATAAAGAAAAATTAGCGGATACTCAAATAATTATTATTTTATTATTATTTGTCAAGAACGACTTCAATTATAATTATAAAATTAATTTTTAAGTCTTAGCAGTGAAAAGAAAAATCTAATATTATTTCCCAACGTCATGGGGTTTGAAAGAGGTTGTAGGACTTGTAGGTGAAACAAAAACTGAGGTGAATCGAAAATTGAAGTTGAACTTTTTTTTTATATAACATTTTATTTTTTAACATTTTTAACATAAACAGTTTGGGAAAAATTTAATTTGGGGGGAATAAATAATTTGAAGTGAAAAATAATTAGAAGTTAACAAATTTCCCGTTGTGATATCTGTGAAAAGAGTACTTAGTTAGCTGCATTGGTATTTAATCCGAACCTGTCAATATCCCGCATGCATGTACAATTTGGAATCCAAACCGAATTGCTGTATCATTTTCGCCAGCACCAGGTTGCCAAGTATTGGAACTTCCGGAAGGCTTATGCTGACCATTGGCAAAATAACTCATTAGAATAATGTTTAGAACTAAAACGGATATTATCTAGTAGAGAAGCGGGTAGAGCGAACTGAAACTCGGGCATTTGCAAATAGTTCGCTAATCTCAGAAGAACATTTCCCATGGTAGTATCGATAGAAAAGTGTTTCACAGTCCACATACCGACTACCGACGATGTTCCAACGAGGCAATAGAGTTGGATACCCTACTATACTTAAAGAGCATCAACGACCTCCATTGCACACGGTCCAGTAGCTCCAAACTAGACTTTGCAGCTCCTGCCCATATATGAGTTGTATTCCATTTTCGGTCGAACGTAAGTGCTCTAGATTTAAAGAAGATCAGATGGATTGAAGTAGTTTTTGCACCGTTTTAGAAAACCAAGTCACTTGAATGCTTCTTTAGAAAAATATGTTCATTCCAACGGACATCGCATTGAATTCTCTTGCCCAGAACATGAAGAGTACCCGATTCCTGTATATCTATGCCACCTATATATATATATATATAGATGACATTGTTGAATCCAAGGCCCCACTCGGAGAAAATTTTAACAGGTCTTGATTGAGTGTGTCATTCATTGTCAGCCTTTTGCCCCTAATCCCAACTAAAGGAAAATGAATGACAAATGTTGCTGTCGTCTGCACAAGAGTGGATAGGATTGAAGGTTTGACGAAGAAAGTCATTAATAAAGATAAGGAAATGAGAGGGAGAAAGAACAGAACCTTGGGGTACCCCTGAATTAAGCTGAAACTCATTGGATAAGCCCCCATCAATAACAACACGTATTGTGCGGTCTCTAAGAAAACTCGATATAAATTGAGAGAAGTCAATGCCGACCCCAAATGTAATAAGATTTCATCGAATGCCTTGGAAATATATGGAGCAACTACTTTACAAAAAAACAAAAACAAAATTGTGAATCGATCGACTCCAGCTACAGGTCTCCCGTAGAACAATTTCTACGGAAGCCATACTGTTTATAATTGAGAAGTGAGTTGGCCTCTAGATAGTTGGCCATATGATAATTAATCATGCTCTGCATCACTTTTCAGAGCGAAGAGCAGATTGCAATTGGACGGTAAATTTCAAGGTTATTAGCCTCACCCTTTTTAGGGATTGGTTGGACATTTCCAATTTTTCAGCAAGAGGGAAAGACTTCTGCACGTTACGCAGAGACAACGGATTAGCTGCCATCGAAGGACAGTGTTTCAGCACCATCCTGCCCGGAGACTTATTTCCGTTGAGATCCGAAATAACCTTTTTAAATGCACGAGCTTGGAAGAATATTTTAGGCATAGTACAAGATACCCATTCAAGTTCAGGCAGTGGTTGATCGCTACGCGGCAAAAACAAATTTTTGCAAAAATTTCATCTAAAAGTTTAGCCTTATCAACCAGGTCAGTGAATATTTAACCATTAATTATAGGAGTTGGGATAGAAGAACCAGCATTATTCTTTACTCTTTTAACAAATGACCAAAAGCTCTTGCTACATCGAGGAGCAGAAAGAACTTTAGTATGGAGACGCCTATGCAATTCAGGGCGTGTGATATGCAATTATTTTAATGAAATTCGATTGCGATATTGTCATTATTGTCGTTATTGGTTTATGTCCAAAATTATTTTTCAATTCAATATATAATTTTTTTCATATACAATTTTTGCAACCATATTAACAAATTTTATTTTAATATGTTAATATGTAATTTTGTATAATTTAATGTATGTGTTAGTAGCAGCTTTAAATGCATTTTAATTCAAAAAAATGTAAAAATATAAAAATCTGTAAATCTGATGGACAGCTTAAAAGAATAACCTTGCAAGTGAGGTATTTTTGGTCAAAGTTGGGGTAAAACTGACGAAGTTACATCGGTCACAAGAAATCGCCTTGCCTATTGATACTATACATATGTGTAATGAAAATATGTAGAACTGTATATTAAGGCATTTAACATATATATGAATTATATGAATTTTCTATTGAAAATCTTCAAGAATATTCAAGGATGAACATTTTAAAGAATGCGTTCAATCAAAATGTTAAATTTGGTAATTATTATCTAGACTACAAATGATTAACCAATTTGTTTGGGGTTATAGAATACAAATCATGCAAAAATGACTTGTGGATTAAAAAAGTGCTACATTCTGTAAAAATGCCATGGTATTTTCAAGTCACTTGTGCGGAGTATTTAAGCTGCGATTTTAAATGGTAGTAAATAAAAATTAAACATAATTTCGACCCATGTTTACCAACATTTGCTAAGGTTGTTGAAAATAGTTGTTCCAAATATAACTGTTGAAATTAAACAGTGCAGCTTTTTTATACCCGAGTCAGCTGGTTATATTTTTCCAAAACTAGTTAGGGGCTATTTAAACAGATTTTTATTTAAAAAACCTTTTAAGAATTTAAAATATAGCCATCAAATGAGTTGGTCTCACTTCTTTTATCCAAACAATTTAACGTGGCAAACTATATTTTCTTCTAAGAGAGCTAAAATGTCAATGAGTGAAAATAAATGGGGGCGAAATATTATTGTTGTTATTGTTGATGTTTTTTTTGCTAATACTTTTGTCGTTTTTAATGGAAATTTCAAAAATGCATAGTAATTTTTAAATTGCCAACAGGTATGCATATTTTTCTGCTCTGTTAACTTTGGCTCTAAAGGAAATGTCTCCATCTTAAGGAAATGTCTCATTTTAGAAGAAAATTTCTGGCATTCACTTCCTTCTGTGTTGGCAAAGAGATGGAGCTGAAGAAATACTTATAACGGAAATCGAGCTACTTAAATGTTCAATTATTTTACGCTTTGCTTCATTCTTTTACACAAATACAAACACACTTTCACACTAACGTTGCTGTTGCTGTCTTTTAGGGTAATATTATAAGGGGAGTTTTTGTTGTTGTTTCTATTCTAAATGTTTATTAACAACTCCATTGAAGGATAAATGTAATTTACAGAAATTTAAGCCAATCATGACATTTTGCACAGATTGTTAAGGGCATGAGTGTAAACATTTGAAATATTTATTTATAACGTTACCGGAGCAATGATTTTCGAATTTTAGGTTGTTAAGGTTTGAATAAATTGTATGACTGCAAATAGAATTAAAAAAAAAATTAATAACCTTTCAGCACTTTTATAAAATTTAAATTTATAAGCTGAAAAATGGGATAAGTGAAAAAAGGCAGCTTCATTTTTAAACACACAGATTTAAGTATTTTACTTTATTGCATATATATTGATTCGAATAGATATTTATGAAAAAACAACAATGAAAAATCAAAAACATGCAATGTATGTGAAAGATATGCAACAACAAATCGATACAGGCTTTTGAATTAAAAGCAAAATCTGCTAAAAATATGCAACAAAAATCCATGCTATTTTAAAGTAAATTTATTGTTTGCAATAGATATTTATAAAAAAAAACATAGAAGAAGTAACATAACTCTAAAAAAATGTTAATAAAAGAAACATTTTGATGAAAAATTATATAACAAGCATTTAAAGAAAATTATCCTAAAAATATGCAACAAAATTCAATGCCGGTTTATTGAAATTTTCTTAATTCGAATAGATATTTATGAAAAAATGCAATAAAACACATGAATTTAAAGAGAAATATGCAAAAAGTATATACAACTATAAATCGAAACTATGTCATGTAACATTATCGATTTAAATATATATTTAGGAAAATAATTATAAAAGTTACAAATCGATGCCATCTTATTGATTCGCATAGAAATTTAACAAAAGTTCCATATATTGGTAAAACCATGCTTAAACAACAGTTTAAAGCAAAATTTGCAAAAAATATGCAGCTATAAAGCAATGCCATTTGAATGATTCCTATAGATATTTATGAAATACGATCAACACATGAAATTTAGATAAAAAAATATAAAAAACAAGTAAAAGTGTTAAATACGGCTGCGCCGAATCTTTGATACCCTCCACCTGCATCTTAAACTCAATATTACAACCAATAATGAGTGTACGGCTACCACTTTAAAACTGTTGTCGGTACTGAAATTTAAATTTCGAATACCAATTAAATTTAAAGTAAATTGCTTTTCTTGTTGGCTAGTTTATATTATAATTCCTTGTTATAAAAACAATTATCGTGTCTTCTATAGAAAGAATTCGTTACTATTTGAGAAATTATATTATTTTTCTTTTACTAGAGTAGAAAACCCCTAATGAAATTCATTATATAACACAGCCAGCGTTATAACACCCAAAGTTTGATCCCTGTAAGAAAGTTTTGGGATAATTCATGATAATAAAAAAAAAACATAATTGGCTTAAATTTTAATTTTTAATGTTTAATTTTTAATTTTTAATTTTTAATTTTTAATTTTTAATTTTTAATTTTTAATTTTTAATTTTTAATTTTTAATTTTTAATTTTTAATTTTTAATTTTTAAATTTTAATTTTTAATTTTTAATTTTTAATTTTTAATTTTTAATTTTTAATTTTTAATTTTTAATTTTTAATTTTTAATTTTTAATTTTTAATTTTTAATTTTTAATTTTTAATTTTTAATTTTTAATTTTTAATTTTTAATTTTTAATTTTTAATTTTTAATTTTTAATTTTTAATTTTTAATTTTTAATTTTTAATTTTTAATTTTTAATTTTTAATTTTTAATTTTTAATTTTTAATTTTTAATTTTTAATTTTTAATTTTTAATTTTTAATTTTTAATTTTTAATTTTTAATTTTTAATTTTTAATTTTTAATTTTTAATTTTTAATTTTTAATTTTTAATTTTTAATTTTTAATTTTTAATTTTTAATTTTTAATTTTTAATTTTTAATTTTTAATTTTTAATTTTTAATTTTTAATTTTTAATTTTTAATTTTTAATTTTTAATTTTTAATTTTTAATTTTTAATTTTTAATTTTTAATTTTTAATTTTTAATTTTTAATTTTTAATTTTTAATTTTTAATTTTTAATTTTTAATTTTTAATTTTTAATTTTTAATTTCTAATTTTTAATTTTTAATTTTTAATTCTTAATTTTTAATTTTTAATTTTTAATTTTTAATTTTTAATTTTTAATTTTTAATTTTTAATTTTTAATTTTTAATTTTTAATTTTTAATTTTTAATTTTTAATTTTTAATTTTTAATTTTTAATTTTTAATTTTTAATTTTTAATTTTTAATTTTTAATTTTTAATTTTTAATTTTTAATTTTTAATTTTTAATTTTTAATTTTTAATTTTTAATTTTTAATTTTTAATTTTTAATTTTTAATTTTTAATTTTTAATTTTTAATTTTTAATTTTTAATTTTTAATTTTTAATTTTTAATTTTTAATTTTTAATTTTTAATTTTTAATTTTTAATTTTTAATTTTTAATTTTTAATTTTTAATTTTTAATTTTTAATTTTTAATTTTTAATTTTTAATTTTTAATTTTTAATTTTTAATTTTTAATTTTTAATTTTTAATTTTTAATTTTTAATTTTTAATTTTTAATTTTTAATTTTTAATTTTTAATTTTTAATTTTTAATTTTTAATTTTTAATTTTTAATTTTTAATTTTTAATTTTTAATTTTTAATTTTTAATTTTCAATTTTTTAATTTAAAATTTTTAAAATTTTTTAATTTAAAATTTTTAAAATTTTTAATTTTAAAATTTTTAATTTTAAAAATTTTTAAAATTTTTATAAAACATACTTTTTTAAGAAATCGTACTTTTTGAAGTAAAAGTTATTTTTTAAGAAAAGGTATTTTTAAAGAATAGATAATTTTGTAAGAAAAGATAATTTTATAAGAAAATTTTCCTTTGTAGGAAAAGGCACTTTTTAAGAAAAGTTACTTTTTAAGAAAAGGCTATTTTTTAAAAAAAAGGTGCTTTTTGAAGAACAGGTACTTTTTGAAGAAATGTTTCAATTGAGGAACATATGAAGGTGTACCGAAAATAGTTGTCAGCAGTATATAATTTTTCAAAACAGGTATAATTTTTCAAATTGAAACTTTTATTACTTTTTTTGCAGTGTAAGAATATGATTTTTTTTAATCAGTGCAAAATGTGTGTGATAATAACGGAACAATAACTCACATATTTAGTATGAGAAACAATATCGACATTAAACGCAACAGATATCGAATAATAACGAGCAAACGACAACAAAACTAAGTATAACAACTAAGCACAACTTACTTGAGACGATCAGTTGTGATACAAACGCGATACGGATGAGATATGAAATGGCCAACGAAAGCAAACTTCAAACGAAGCCATAATAAATAGGGAGCGTAAAGTAAAAATCATCTATCAACAACACGACTTCAAAAGCAAAGCAAATTGTTTGAGGGTTAAACTAAAAACTTAAATATCAAATTAATTTAAATATGATTAAAGCATAAAAAAATAAACAAAATTTATGTCGAATTGTGTATAAAGGAAAATGTGGATTTAGTGATATATGAGTAGGGGAACTTGGTGACAACTGACAAACATAAATTAATAGTAACGAAAATGTGTACAAAAATGATGAAAAAAATTAATTAATTAATTTAAATTCATTTATAAGAAATTGTGAAGGAAAAAACAAGATTAAATTGTTTAAAAAATGGAGAAATTAATTTAAATGAATTTATTGATAAGAATTTATAAAGAAAAAACAATGTAAAATTAAAACAAAGAGAAATTTATAACAAATTAAAAAAAATATATAAAATTTATAAATAATTAAACGAACCAATAATTTAAAGTTCAATACTTGTTATGGTTGCAAATAAATTAAGACCGGTTTTATCACGTGTTTAAATTATATTCAGCATCAGTTTATATATAAAAACGAAATAATAAAAACCAAGCAATTAATTAAGAAAAAAGTTTGCAAAAAAAAAAATAAATAAACCGGACCACAACAAATCAATAACATTGATTTGTTAAAAAAAAAACAACAACAAATGTAAACACAACTGTTAACAGAAATGTTAGTACGTGAGGCTTCAAAACTTAGTCAACCACATGTGGCAACTCTAAGTCAGTAAAAAAACATAAATAACAACATTCGTCGATGACAAAAATTATAAACAAAAGCTATATTAATTAATAACCCCATGGACACACGTAAACACACACACTCATAACAAACAAACTTCCATATCAAACAAACCAACAAGTTCAATCTCATTATTTTAAAAGGAAACGAAAATAATAAAAAAAATATAAATAATTTAATCCTATGATATTAAACCAAATCCAACAATAAGTCAGTTATCTCTCTTTTTCGCCTCTCCCCCACTTCAACGTCACAAAATGTCGTCATTTAATTTAAATCAAATTATGTCGCATCATCCCCGGCTGAAATTATTACAGATATTCTTAATTACTTCATTAGCCATCTTAGTTTTGTGTCAAGCGGAATCCCATTCTTCATATTCTTCACTGCTGCCTATTATGTCATCGTCAATATTGGATAATGATACTTCAGGCATAAACATCAATCAAAATACTTCCAAATTATCTGGATCTAATGAAGAAGGATTTGAAATTGATTCGATGACAGTTATTTTATTAGAAAATGTGACACATGGCTGCCTGCAGCGTTGTATTGATGAGGTGAGTACAGAAAATATGCCTATCGACACAATATCAAAGTATTTTTGACAGCTGTGAATTTAGTAATAGATTTTTATAAAACTTTTGAGTTAATCGGGATTTCAAGCACATTTCCTAAACAAATTGAACTACAGAATTTAGTTTAGTTTTTTATTAATATTAAATTAAGTTTTAAGAAACTAAAGTTCCTCTCAACTGATTTATAAAAACATAGCATTATCTTTTGGGAAAGGGTTCTTTTTTATATCAAATTACATTTTTTTTTAGAGTTCAAAAAATAATAATTCAGCATGGCTTTCGGAAGGGTTGCACAACTATAACTAATCTTTTATAATTAACTACTTTAGTCAACCGAGGATTTGTAAATAGTAAACAAACTGATGCCTATATACACTGACTTTAGCAAGGAGTTTGATAAAGTTAACCATAATCTTCTTCTAAAAAACGAAATTTGTTGGGGTTTACTCCCAACAGTCTAAAATGGATCAAGTCTTACTTATATTATAGACAGCAGAATGTTAAATATAAAAACAGTCTAACCCATATAAACAAAGTTTTTATTAAAACTCTTTCTTTCCGTATGCATATGAGTTTTGAATGTCTCTGTGACTGTGCGTGACTGTGTGTGACTATCTTAAAATTAATCTTTGGCCACAAGTCTATCGACAAAGTTTCAGATCCATGACCGTGACTGTGCGTGACTATGCGTGACTATGCGTGACTATGCGTGACTATGTCAAAGTTAATCTTTTTTCACAGCAAGTCTATCGCCCAAGTTTTAGATCGATCGGATAGGGCAAAATGGGTTTTAAATCACTCCGTGACTGTGCGTGACTACGCGTGACTGCGCGTGACTATGTTGTTGATCTTTCTTTACAGCAAGTATATCGACCAAGTTTCAGATCGGTCGTATGAGGCTAAATGACATTTTTTCCGTGACTGTACGTGACCATGCGTGACTGCGCGTGACTGAGTCAAAGTTAATCTTTTTTTCACAGCAAGTGTATGGACCAAGTTTGAGATCGATCGGATGAGGGGAAATAACATTTAGATCACTCCGTGACTGTGCGTGCCTACCCCAAAATTAATCTGTAGTCACGGCAAGAATATGGGACAAGTTTCAGATCAATTGGATAAAAGGGAATGGGCCCACCCATGGCAGAGAGACAGACAGACATACAGGGAGTATGAGTTAAAAGAAAGAGTTTAAGAAAACATCTGAAAACATAAATGTCCTTTCAGGAGTTCCGCAAGGCAGCCATCTGGGTCCAATTCTTTTTCCTTATTTATAAACGGTCTCCCGAACATTACTAAATTTTGCAATATATTGATGTATGCTGATGATTTTAAAATCTTCCTCACTTACAATGAAATGTCATATATCTACAGATGGACCTTGATAACTTCGTTTCGTGGTGCAATATAAACTTAATGGAACTGAATATGAAGAAATGTAAATACATGCGATTTTCAAGAAGAAACTATATAAATGTAAACTACTCCTTGGGTGGACAACTGTTGGTAGCAGTTCATACCTTTCTGGTTCTGGGGATTTTGTTTGATGCTAAACTGAGTTTCAGTTATATACATCCCTCTTAAGACCTATACTTGAGTATGTCTCAAATATCTGTGATCCTTTATATAATATCCACATAGATCATATTGAATCGATTCAAAAAAAATTTCTTCTATTCTGTTTGCGGTGTTTTTCTTGGAATCCGGCAATAAATTTGCCATCTTATGCCAGTAGATTAGTGTTAATTAAATTGCCAACACTCAAAAGCCGTCGAACCATGCTGAATATGTCGTTTTTGCTAAATCTGATTAATGACGATGTATCTCTTTCTTGTTGCGCAATATTTCTTTTAATGCTCCTCAGCGATCTACACGTTACTTTCATTCACTTTCAATTCGAGTTTTCCGTACCAACTATGCCAACGCCGATCTGTTAAGAGAATTATGTACTAACTTTAATGATTTGTATCAATTTGTTGATTATTCTCTAAACGTTAATATTGTAAAACGTAACATTATGCTCCACTTAATGATGACTTTTACAAAATTTTTATTTCAAAAAAGTTTATATTTTAAAAACCAGTGTTTTAATATTTTTTTGTAATTACTTTTGAAGTGTTAATTTATGAAATATATTTTAAAAAAATGAAATTAAATGAAATTAGGGTATAAAAAAAAACTAAATAAATTTCTATATATTGTCAAAAGTACTTTTTTTAAAAGTAATTTTTTTCAAAAGTACTTTTTTTAAAAGTAAATCTATTTCAAAAGCATTGTTGTTTTCAAAAATACTTTTAAAAAGTAAATTTTCTTAATAACGTATTTTTCTGTAAAAATATACGTTTTCCGGAAAAGGTACCTTTTCTGATCTTAAAATAGTACCTTTTCTTAAAAAATCTGCTTGTTTTAAAAAGCACCTTTTCTTCAAAATCACGTTTTATTATATATATATTCCCGTCGTTCTTATAAGGAGCATAGGGCCTCAAAAGCACATTATACCTTTCTTAACGTAACGTACCTGTTCTTAAAAAAGTACCTTTTCTTAAAACTATTTTTAAAGCACCATTTTCGAAAGTATTTTTTAAAGTACAATACATTTTTTTCTAAAATAACTTAAAAAGTACCTCCTCATAATAACGGACCTTTTCTGGGAAAAGTACCTTTTCTTTAAAAATACCACTTTTTAATAAGTACCTTTTCTCTTAAATTAGTTTTAAAAAAGTGAATTTTTTCAAAAGTATTTTTTAAAGTACCTTTTTTACAAAAAATTCTTTAAAAAGTACCATTTTTACAAAAGTTACTTTAAAAAGTACCTTTTTTACAAAAGTAATTTTAAAAAGTACCTTTTTTACAAAAGTTACTTTAAAAAGTACATTTCTTAATAACGGACCTTTTCTGGAAAAAAAAATACCTTTTCTTAATAACGGACCTTTTCTTAAAAAAGTATGTTTTCTTAAAAAAGTGTCTTTTCTGAAAAAGTACCTTTTCTGAAAAAAGAACTTTTTCTGAAAAAATTGCCTTTTATGAAAAGTGTCTTCTCTTAAAAGAGTAACTTTTTTAAAGAAGTACCTGTTCTTAAAAATTAGCTTTCTTAAAATTGATTTTCAAACAGTACCATTTTCAAAATTATTTTTTTAAAGTACCTTTTTTTCGAAAGTAACTTTAAAGTACTTCTTCATAACAACGGACCTTTTCTGGAAAAAGTACTTGTTCTTAAAAAAGTACCTATTACGAAAAAACAACTTTTCTGAAAAAAAGTACCTTTTCTGAAAAGTACATTTTCTGAAAAAATAACTTTTTCTGAATTGTATCTTTTCTTAAAAAGTATCTTTTGTTAAAAAAGTGGCTTTTTATTAAAAAAATACCTTTTCTTGAAAGAGTAACTTTCTTAAAAAAGCTTAAAAAAATACATGTTCTTAAAAAAGTAAATTTTCTTAAAACAACTTTTAATAAGTACCTTTTCTTAAAAAGTGCCTTTTTGATTAGTAGCTTTAAGTACCTTTTTTCATAAGTAACTTAAAAAGTAAATTTTTCTAATAACGGACCATTTCTTAAAAATATATCTTTTCTGAAAAAAAAACACCTTTTCTGAAAAAAGTACCTTTTCTTAAAAAAATACATTTTCTTAAAAAGTACTGTTACTTAACATAGTACTTTTTGTTGAAAGATAGCTTTTCTTAAAAGTACCTTTTTTAAAAAAAGTACCTATTCTTAAATATTACATTTTCTTAAAATTTCTTTTAAAAAAGTATCTATTCTTAAAATGTACCTTATTCAAAAGTATTGTTTTAAGTACATTTTTTTCTGAAAAAAGTATATTTTCTGAAAAAAGTATCTTTTTAAACAAAAAACCTTGTGTTTAAAAAATACCTTTTGTGAAGAAAGTACCTTTGGTTAAGAAACTACCTTTTGTTAAAAAAGTATCTCTTGTTAAAAAAGTACCTTTTTTTAAAAAATTACTGTTCTTACAAAAGTACCTTTTCTTAAAAGAATACTTTTCTTAAACAAAGTACCTTTTCTTAAAAATGCACTCTTCTTAAAAAGTTCCTTTTTTAAGAAATTAAATTTTCTTAAATCAACTTTTAAAAAAAGTATATTTTCTAAAAAGGGCCTTTTTCAAAAGTATTTTTTTAAGTACCTTTTTTCAATAAAAAGTAAAAGTAAATGAAAAAGTACCATTTCTGAAAACAGTACATTTTCTTTAAAAGTACCTTTACTCAGAATAGTACTCTTTGTTAAAGAAATTGATTCTCTAAAAAGTACCTTCCCTTATATCTTTCTTAAAAAAGTACCTGTTCTTAAATAAGTATCTTTTTTAAAAAAAGTACCTGTTATAAAAAGGTACATTTAAAATTACTTTTAAAAAAGTATCTTTTCTAAAAAGTAAATTTTTCAAAATTATGTTTTAGGTACCTTTTTCTCAAGTAACTTTAAAAAGTACAATTTCTTAATAACAGACCTTTTCTGAAAAAAGTACATTTTGCTAAAAAAGTACCTTTTGTTAAGAAAGAATAGTAAATTTTCGTAGAAAAGTGATTTTTAAAGAAAAGCACTAACTGTAAATACATATAATTTCGATTCATTAAAATCTGCTTAGTAAAGACATCATTCACAAAATGAAAAAAAAAACTTTAATGAATTTCTTATTGAATGTATTAATGAACTTTTATATTTGCAATGAACTTTAAACGTAATCAATTTCAAAAGTAAGCCTAGAAGATTATCAGACAATTTAAAGCAGTATTAGCAAGATTCAAAGACAACACACATTTTTTTTTGCAACTATTTTAAAACAGAAAATGTTTTTGAAATATGTGGGATTGTGAGAAAAAATAGTGGATGTAAACAAATGTTTTTTGCAAAAAAGAAAAAAAAATGAATACAAATACTACAAAAAGTTGTTGAGATGCGTTATTATGGTTTGTAATCATTTTTTTTGTTCAAAATTTATGTGCAGATTTAATTAAACATGACGAAGCACGTTGCGATAACTAAAGATGACAAAAACAAATATGGAAACAAGATATTCGCGTGCTGTTTTTAAAAATTAACTGGGTTTTAATTAATAAATTTTTTTTTTCTTTCAAATTTACTTTAAAATATGTTTGTGATAAAAAAACAAAGAACGCTTAAAATGCAAGGTTAAAGAAATTGAATAACAAAAATTAAGAACATGGCTTTTTTTTGTTAAAATAAATTAAATAATACAATAAAAATATTTTGAAATAATAAAAAATCTAGTTCATGTTTTGATTATCATATTTAACGATTAAATGTATCATTTTACGGCATTTTAATATGTATATAATAGATTTTTTTGGATTTATGAATAGAATAGATTGCAATTGCAAAATAAAATATAATTAAAGAAAAGAAAAAAAATAATTCACTGCCTTAACAAAAGCAAAAATTACTATTCACATTGAAATAGTTTCATTTTTATTTATTTATTTGCTAGAGTATTTCTTTCTTTAATATTTTTCATATTTTTTCTTGTCTCTACTAGGGTATACATTTCAATTCTTCACCTCCCCCCTTCCTATTTAATTGTTTAATTGTGTGTTTTATTTAAGTAACTGTTTGAAAGCTGATGTTTTTGCTTTACTAGTTTAATTGACCACACTTTTAATATGATGTTTACATTTGCCATTGTTACTTTTCTATGCCCACATATAAAATTTTCTATGAAAAACACACATTCAATTTGCTCAGTATTTGTAGAAATGACCCAGTAAGCAAAATTGTCATTGAATCAGTGATAAATAACCTTGACTTAATTGGGGTTTTTTCTTCGGCCTTAGAAATTATGAAAATGTACCTTTTCTTAAAAAGTATCCTAACTTAAAAAAAATTATTTTACTGAAAAAGTTGCTTTTCTGAAAAAAGTTTATTTTTCTGAAAAAGTAGTTTTCCTAAGAATTTTTTTTATATGATACATTTTCCTTAAAAAGCACCTTTTATTAAAAAAGTTTATTTTTCTACAAAAGTACCTTTTCTTAAAAATGTATATTTTCTTAAATAAAAGTACGTTTTCCTAAAAAATAACTTTTCTTAAAAAGTATATTTTCTGAACACCAGCCGTTTCTTAAAAAAATACCTTTAAAAGGTACATTTTCTTAAAAAGTACGTTATCTTAAAAAAGTACATTTTCTTTAAAAAGTTGCTTTTTCTAAAAAAGTACCTTTTCTAAAAAAAATTAAATTTTCCTAACAAGTACGTTTTCTTAAGAAAGTAAATTTTATTAAAAAAGTATCTTTTCTTTAAAATATACATTTTTCAAAAAATAACTTTTCTTAAAAAGTACCTATCTTTTCTTAACAAAGCCGTTTCTTTAAAAAGTAGCTTTTCTTAAGAAAGCACATTTTCTTAAAAAAGTGCATTTTCTTAACAAAGTTCCGCCTTTCAAAAATTTCCCATTTCTTAAAAAAGTTTATTTTTCTAAAAAAGTATTTTTTTTAAAGTACTTTTTCTCAAAAACGGAAATTTTTTTAACAAAGATTTGCTTTTTAAAAATTTACCTTTTCTTAGAAAGTTTATTGTTCTCAAAAAAGTATCTTTTCTTAAAAATATATCTCTTCTTAAAAAGGTTCATTTTGTTAAATAAGTACCTTATGTTAAAAAAGTACTTTATAAAGTACCTTAAAAAAGTGCTTTATAAGTATCTTAAAAAAGTACATTAAAAAAGTACTTTTTAAAGTACCTTATCTTAAAAAAGAACCTTTATCTTCAAAAAGTTTCTTTTATTAAAAAGTATCTCTTTTCTTAAAACTGTACATTTTCGCAAAAAAAAATTGGTAAAAATATCTTTTCTTTAAAAAAGTACCTTTTCTTAAGAAGTACTCCTTCTTAAGAAAGTACACTTACTTAAAAAAGATCCGCATTTCAAAAATTTCTTTAAAACGTTTCTTTTTCTAAGTATTTTTTCTTAAAAAGTATATTTTCTTAAAAAAGTAAATTTTTTAAAAAAGAGTCTTTTCTTAAAAAGGTACCTTTCGTTAAATAAGTACCTTTTGTTAAAAAAGTACTTTTTAAAAGTACCTTAAAAAGTACATTTTCTTAAAAAATAGCTTGTTTTTAAAAAAGTACCTTTTCTTAAAAAGTTTATTTTTCTAAAATAGTACTTTTTCTTAGCAAAGTAAATTTATTTTAAAAAGTTTCTTTATGTAAAAAGTACCTTTTTTTTATAAACTACCTTTTCTTAAATAAGTACATCCCCTTAAAAAGTAACTTTTTTCAAAAAAAAAAAAAAAAAACTTTTCCTATATGTATAATTTTTTAGCAAAGACCTCTTTCTTAAAAAATATTTTTTTCTAAATTACTTTTTTTTAAAAAACACCTTTCCTTAAAAAGTTTACTTTTCCTGAAAAGGTACTTTGTCAAAAAAAACTAAATTTTTCTAAAAAAGTTCTTTTCCTTAGAAAACTAAATTTTCTTTAAAAAGTTTCTTTTTGTAAAAAGTACCTTTTATTAAAAAAGTATCTTTTCTTAAAAATTTACATTTTCCCAAAAAAAAAAAAATTCTTAAAAAGTACCGTTTCTTAACAGCGAGTCGTTTTTTAAAGAAGTATCCTTTCTTAAGAAATTATCTTTTCTTAAAAAGTAAATTTTCTTAAAAAAGGTACCTTTTTTTAAAAATGCCTCTGCTTTAACAGTTTCTTTTTCTATAAAAGTATCTTTTATCAAAAAAGTACCATTATTGAAAAGTTGCTTTTTATCGAAAATGTTTCTTTTTCATAAAAGTACATTTTATAACGAAAAAACCTTTTCTAAAAATATACATTTTCTTAAAAAAGTACATTTTCTTAAATATGTACATTTTACAAAAAAAAAAACTGTTTTTAATAACCATCTGTTGTTAACAAAGAGCAGTTTCTTAAAAAAACAACTTTTTTAAAAAAGTACCTTTTCTTAAAAAGTTTCTTTTTCTAAAAAGTACCTTTTCATTAAAAATTACCTTTTCTTAAATAAGTACCTTCTCCTAAAAAGTACCCTTTTCCTCTTAAAGATTTTCCTAAATGTATAATTTTTTTGGCAAAGAGCTCTTTCTTAAAAAATATTTTTTTTAAATTATCTTTTTTTAAAAAACACCATTTCTTAAAAAGTTTGCTTTTCTTAAAAAGGGTCTTCGTCAAAAAAATACATCTACTTAAAAAAGTACATTTTCTTAAAAAAGTAAATTTTCTGAAAAAAGTACCTTTTCTTGAAAAATACCTCTTCTTTAAAAAGTGCCTTTTCTGAAAACAGTTTCTTTTTCTACTTTTATTTACAAAGTTCCTTTTATTAAAAAAAGTACATCTTCTTAAAAAAGTACCTTTTCTTAAAATTTCTAACTTTTAAAAGTTTCATTAAAACGAAAACCACGGTGGCCTAAGGACGGGATTATGGATAAAATCTGTTGATTCCCCTATAATTACGAGGATGGTCCCAGAACAAGCCGACCTAACAAAGAAAACATAACAAATTTTGGAAATATGTTTTTTATTTCTTAACAGAATCTCCGTTTAGCTCAATATACTTTTCCCAGATATTGAATTTATCTGCGATATCCTGTTTATAGTAAGAACTGTGTAGCTCCATGAAATGTCCATCAACCGCAGACTCCACCTATTTATTTTATACCAACGATCCATTTTTCCATGTTTGGAAATATAAAAAAGTTTAAGAGAGCTAAATCTGGCGAATAGCGAATGTGTGAACTAGTGCATTTTTTCCCAATTTTATAACTTGAATGCTGAAGATAATCACTAAAAGTTAGCCCATTCGCCTTGCCTGCAGATGGAACTGTCTTTGCCTCCTTTGGATACAATTCTCCCATTTCAGTACAATGTTTTTACTGTTCCCTCATCTCAGGCATAAAGTAGTGGACGTATGTTACGAATCGATGCAAAAACTCGGCTTTATTGCGGTAAAACATCGCCAAACACTCTACTGAGCAAACGCGGCACCCATCTTGCGTACAGCTTTCGCATCTCCAAATGTTCGGTCAATATGCGATAGTAAGCACTTTTTGAAATGCCTATTATTTCGTCTAGCTCACGCACCTTCAGCCGATGATCATCCAACTTTCTTAACGGTTTCCGGCGTTGCCACCTCAATTGGTAGACCACTATGGTGATCGTCTTGGCAGCGCGTACGTCCTCGTTTCGAAGGAGCAGACTCCCCTGGAGTAGAATCTTGCTCGGCTTTAATATTGGTTGGACTGAGACCTTTCAAATGAAAGTTGTGAATTACATAACGGTGACCAGTTATTTCCATGTTTGCAAATTCACTAAGATCGTTTACTTTTGATACCTCAAAAAAAAATTTAAACAACGTGGCGCCTTGAAACTTAAAACATGCTACTCTTCACCAAAGTAATTTTATTCAAACTACTGCCGCTATCCATATGTCAGTTCGGGTTGTTCTGGAACCGCCCTCGTACCTCTGAAGTCTATTATTGTGGGAGAAATAATGCTACAGAGTCTAAAAAATTTTACTAGAAAATAATTAAAAAACTGATTTCTTTACCAAAATATTATATTTGTTTATTTTCATTGAATAAATTCTCTAAATGAGTTCAATTTTGAATTCCCTAAATTCTATTTACTATACCGAAAAAATTTTATTTTGTAGCAAATTATTTGTTTACTGGGTTAATCAAACAGTGCCAGTGCCGCCATTTACAAGTGAAGTGTGATATGTCAACTACCTTGTCACTTGAGTAAAGAATTTATAAATAACATTTTGCCAAGACTAAAAAACTAGAAGCATTGGGAATTTATATCACATTTTAAAGCCAAGAAAAAATTTTAAATTAAAAGGAAATGAGAAAATATTATTAAGACATTTTAGCTAATATTTGCCGTAAAACTTCGGAATATTATCATGTTCTAAAAATAATAGTGTGATGTTGACTTCCTTAAAGTTGCCAATACATGATTATATAATGGTCATTGGGCAACTAAATCTCTTTGACATATCCTGCAACAAGTAGTCCAATAAGACTTATACTTCGTAAAGTATTAATTTTTCATAATGTTTGTGGAAAAATAATTTGTGGCTTGGATTTTCATTTAAAGTTGGCAATGTGCGACTAGTGCTGCCAGGTAACTCCTTTTTAGAGTGTCATCTGAAGAAACATTTAGTCAACTACACAGATAACACAAGGGAACAATGGTTCTGTTGATTAAGAGCTGAATATTGTTTTTAAGGTTATTTGGGACGCTGAATCCAAATCTGCCCTTGGTTTTTTTCTATCAGCTCGACTTTTCGAGATATACCGTTATGTTCAAAATTAAGGCACTTCCGCTACATATATTGGAATAACTTGAAAACGGTTCACCATATTAAATTAAAAAAAAAATCCGAAACTCGCAAACAATATTCTCTTAAAGCCGTGCTTACTTTGTTTTTAAATTTTCCAAGTAGTTTTAGAGATATCGTTCAAGTTTTGAAAAAAAAATTAAAATTTTTTTAAAAAAAACATTTTTTTTGTTCTTTAAAAATTCCTAAAAAATAAAAATGGGACAAAAATCACAGTTTTGGTCTACAAACAGTTAGCTAAATATATTTCGAATAAAATGAGCTTTATTTCATTGCAATCGGTGCACAACTTTTGATTTTGTTCACGATTTACTGAATTGATATAAATCGCGATTTCCATACAAAAATAACATTTTCTAATGTGTAAGTGTTTGTATGTAATAAGTTAGTTTTTTATGATTCTAAGAATTAAAAAAATTAAGTAATAAAAAAAGATTATGGGCAAACAAGCAACGGACCCACTTCAAGTATAAAACACCAATGATCTGGCGGGAACCTTCGAATCATTATGATGATTGTTATTTTTGCGCTGTCAACATAACAGGCATTAATAAAACAAACCGGTCTAAATGGATTTATCCTAACGTGTTGTCTATTACCCAACCAGTCCTGTACTCTAGTGAGGATTCAGAACCACAACCATCTACATCTACACACAATTTCCACGACTTACGACAAAATGTTTCTTCACCAATTTCTGAATTTGGATCAGATGACTTGCATTTAGATATTTCTTCTGAACGCGAGCAATTTAATCAGGAGGAGCTTAGTGATTTAGTGAGAGACCTTGGACTTTCTAAAAAAGCATCTGAAATTCTTGCTTCTCGATTAAAGCAAAAAGAATTATAATTCTCAAATTTGGTCTACAACTTTGTTACTTACTGGTTACTTTCATTGAAACAAGGTAGCAAAGCTTTCACTGAAAGTGAAAGTGAATTTGAGATAATTTCACCATAACGATATAACAAATTATCGAAAATTTTTCCAGGTGTTGCCAACCATTTTTTAAATAGCTAGATGTATTTATAATAATCAAAGAATAACCTATTTAGCTTAAAATGTTCTATTTTACTGTTGGCAACGCAGCTATGGATAAAAATAAGCAAATAATCTTGAAAAATATTATGTAGAATTACCTATTAGTGCCATTAAAAAATATTTTTTTTTTTATTTGAAGTTTCAAGCTGGTGTTGCCAACTTATTTTTTATTTTTTATATAATAATATAATTTCTAAATTTTTTTTAGAGATATAATTTTAATTTGAAATAATTTTAACTAGGCAATTTAGCAAATTAGCTTTGTTGACAATGCTCCTTATAAGAAATTACAATTCTACTTTAGTAAGTCATGTATATTGAGCTGTTAATAATCGATTTATTTTATGGTATGTAAAGATAATTTACAAAATTTTTTAAAATAAAAAACTATAATTATTGGATTCGATATATAAAACTAATTTAGTTAAGCCCTAAACACATAACTGCGAGTTGCGAGTGCGAGAAAAAACGAGAATGAGGCAGCATGATTTTTTCTATATGTGAAGCGAGATCGATAGTAAAGCTTTTTTTTGTGGCGTTACCAACTTAGGTTGTAAAAACAACTCGCAAGGGAAATAAAATTCCCTACAAGAAATGAATGACTGAAACTAACACATAAACAATTTTTGTACTAACACACTTGCAGTTTTTTTCTATTTAAAAACATATGACTGTCATTGTTGCTGTTGTAGAGTTGTTTTTGTTTAGGAAAGGTAAGTAATTAATTATATTAAAAGTTCAAGTTAATTTTTGTTGTTTCTTTAGGATTCTTCAAAATATGTCAGTGAATTCGTTAGTGCCATTCTCAATTGTGGTGGCACGTCCCTCGATTATACCCTTCCACAAATTATTTTTTGCTCGCTTGTGGCCTTTTCCTGTTGGATCGTTAACTTAAAGATATTGCTGTAGAATCTTCACAAACTTTCAATCTAGAACTTTTATACCTCTTAGGAAACGCATTTGTGTAAAGAATTATATTGTGCGACAATATGTTATATCCTGGATTTCGATTGTGAATGCTGTACCAGAAAATAATATGGTTATCTATTTGATATTATTGATGGACTTTTTATGATGTTGGAATATACACAAGAAATATAATTGTGTGAAACAACGCTGACACAGTTTATTAATTCGATTCGTAATGATTCCAGTTAAGTGCGCATGGAAGACACTATAAATATATTGTTAATACATGCACAATCACCAAATGAACTTATTAAGGTAATGCACTGATATTTTATTAAAAATTGTAGCTAGAAACAAAGTAAATCTTCCTTGCAGCATTTTACACTAATCCTTATATCTATCTTTCAGTCTGTTGCCATAACATGGATATGGGAGTTTGTTTTAATATTTGAATGTTTAATTTGTGATGTTGATAATATGAAATGAAATTAGTTTCTTCAAAAGAACAAAGATCTCAGAATATTGAACAAATTGATTTATGGAGGTATTATCACAATATCTCACACACCGTTCTGTACAAACAAAGGTAGCAGTATTTGATTGGATACATCATTTACTCATCAATTTTCCAAATGAATTGGAAATTGTTAATTCACGACACTCAAAAGGTTAGCTTTAATATAAATTGTTGATATATATGTAAGTGTTATAATAAATTGTTTTCTTTAAGAAACTACTGATTGCACTAAGGCCCATTACCGGAAATTTCTATTGAGTTTAGGGATGTTTCGAGTGAAAAGTCAGCAAACTTGTTTAAATATCTGTTTTAAGCTAAGCCCATTGTCTTGTTTCAACATTGTCTCAAAGTTATCACCACGTTTCGGAATTAGTGATATTGTTGTGTTTTTAATATTTAATGTTTATTTTTAATTTTGAATTTGATTTTTAATACAATAAATAAATAAAAAATAATAAGTCGTGTTTCATTATAATCAAGCGTGACCGGTCAATGATGATGTATATACCATCAAGTGTGACCGGATATATCCATCATCGTTGACCCTAAACAGCGGTAGAGTGAGCAGTTCAGATATATATTCTATGGCTTACATACTTTCATAGGTTAGAGTAAGATGCAAAATCACATGTACACAAAAGTTTCGGTAATTTTTGTCATATTGGCGTTAATAAAATGATAGAAACTTTGTTCTACGCGATGACTGTAACTTCAGTCAGTAGTGACCGTCATATCACCGGTCAAATGACCGTCACTGTTCTTGTAGGGTTGATTCTATTTTCTGCGCGAGAAAAATCAGATGACAGGAGAATCAGCAGATAGGCATTAAACGCGATGCCTGCTATAGTAATTACTTTATTTAACCCGTTAATAATTTCGATTTTATTCATTTTGTTATACATATTTATTATTTGTTATATGAACAGCTTTGTATATAATTGACAGTTGAATTATGTTTGACAGTAGGACAATCAGCTGCTCGAAATCATTGTGATGATTTTGTAAAAGTACAAAAGCAAAAATTCTTGCATGCAAAAAGCTTAGTTTTTACTCGCACTCGCAACTCGCCGTTACGTGTTTAGGGCTTTAGCCATGTAAAGTAGCTAATGGAGTTGCCAAACATTTTTCTTAGCAACTGAATTCACTTGTTTCTTGCTGCTTGCTTTTATTCTAACATGTTGCCAACGCTGATGTTGAAATAAAATAAAATATCTCGAATTATATACATTAAATTTACCTTAGGAAAAAAACTTTTTTTAGTTAATAATATAAAGTTACTACTGGTGTTGACAACCTTTTATTTCTAACTAACTCGAACGATTTTACAATACAGCCACTAAAAAATTACAGTTGAACTCGACATATAAAACTAGTTAAGTTAGTCATGTAAGTAAAAAGTTATATTCTTCAATTTGAGTTATAAAACTACACCCTGTTGCTGTTGCCAATCACTTTTTTGGGAACAAATTCGATTGTTTATATTGAAAGATAATTTTCTAAAGCTATGGAGTCTCTACTTGCTTTTTTACTAGCTTATTATATTCAAAAAAGTTGGCAAATCTGCTGCTTAAAAAATTTAAATAACTATTTATAAGAATAATTTTACTTTAGCTAATAAAAAAAAATTGTTTAAGTTAATAATGTAAAGTTATCTTCTAGTGTTGCCAACCTCTTCTTATAAGTAACTCAAACAAGTAAACGAGATAAGGCTGCCCTTGAACAGCAAAATAAAATTCTTTAACGTTAAAGAAAACAAAAACCAACTGTGCTATTTTATTTTATATTTTATATTTTATATTTTATATATTATATTTTATATTTTATATTTTATATTTTATATTTTATATTTTATATTTTATATTTTATATTTTATATTTTATATTTTATATTTTATATTTTATATTTTATATTTTATATTTTATATTTTATATTTTATATTTTATATTTTATATTTTATATTTTATATTTTATATTTTATATTTTATATTTTATATTTTATATTTTATATTTTATATTTTATATTTTATATTTTATATTTTATATTTTATATTTTATATTTTATATTTTATATTTTATATTTTATATTTTATATTTTATATTTTATATTTTATATTTTATATTTTATATTTTATATTTTATATTTTATATTTTATATTTTATATTTTATATTTTATATTTTATATTTTATATTTTATATTTTATATTTTATATTTTATATTTTATATTTTATATTTTATATTTTATATTTTATATTTTATATTTTATATTTTATATTTTATATTTTATATTTTATATTTTATATTTTATATTTTATATTTTATATTTTATATTTTATATTTTATATTTTATATTTTATATTTTATATTTTATATTTTATATTTTATATTTTATATTTTATATTTTATATTTTATATTTTATATTTTATATTTTATATTTTATATTTTATATTTTATATTTTATATTTTATATTTTATATTTTATATTTTATATTTTATATTTTATATTTTATATTTTATATTTTATATTTTATATTTTATATTTTATATTTTATATTTTATATTTTATATTTTATATTTTATATTTTATATTTTATATTTTATATTTTATATTTTATATTTTATATTTTATATTTTATATTTTATATTTTATATTTTATATTTTATATTTTATATTTTATATTTTATATTTTATATTTTATATTTTATATTTTATATTTTATATTTTATATTTTATATTTTATATTTTATATTTTATATTTTATATTTTATATTTTATATTTTATATTTTATATTTTATATTTTATATTTTATATTTTATATTTTATATTTTATATTTTATATTTTATATTTTATATTTTATATTTTATATTTTATATTTTATATTTTATATTTTATATTTTATATTTTATATTTTATATTTTATATTTTATATTTTATATTTTATATTTTATATTTTATATTTTATATTTTATATTTTATATTTTATATTTTATATTTTATATTTTATATTTTATATTTTATATTTTATATTTTATATTTTATATTTTATATTTTATATTTTATATTTTATATTTTATATTTTATATTTTATATTTTATATTTTATATTTTATATTTTATATTTTATATTTTATATTTTATATTTTATATTTTATATTTTATATTTTATATTTTATATTTTATATTTTATATTTTATATTTTATATTTTATATTTTATATTTTATATTTTATATTTTATATTTTATATTTTATATTTTATATTTTATATTTTATATTTTATATTTTATATTTTATATTTTATATTTTATATTTTATATTTTATATTTTATATTTTATATTTTATATTTTATATTTTATATTTTATATTTTATATTTTATATTTTATATTTTATATTTTATATTTTATATTTTATATTTTATATTTTATATTTTATATTTTATATTTTATATTTTATATTTTATATTTTATATTTTATATTTTATATTTTATATTTTATATTTTATATTTTATATTTTATATTTTATATTTTATATTTTATATTTTATATTTTATATTTTATATTTTATATTTTATATTTTATATTTTATATTTTATATTTTATATTTTATATTTTATATTTTATATTTTATATTTTATATTTTATATTTTATATTTTATATTTTATATTTTATATTTTATATTTTATATTTTATATTTTATATTTTATATTTTATATTTTATATTTTATATTTTATATTTTATATTTTATATTTTATATTTTATATTTTATATTTTATATTTTATATTTTATATTTTATATTTTATATTTTATATTTTATATTTTATATTTTATATTTTATATTTTATATTTTATATTTTATATTTTATATTTTATATTTTATATTTTATATTTTATATTTTATATTTTATATTTTATATTTTATATTTTATATTTTATATTTTATATTTTATATTTTATATTTTATATTTTATATTTTATATTTTATATTTTATATTTTATATTTTATATTTTATATTTTATATTTTATATTTTATATTTTATATTTTATATTTTATATTTTATATTTTATATTTTATATTTTATATTTTATATTTTATATTTTATATTTTATATTTTATATTTTATATTTTATATTTTATATTTTATATTTTATATTTTATATTTTATATTTTATATTTTATATTTTATATTTTATATTTTATATTTTATATTTTATATTTTATATTTTATATTTTATATTTTATATTTTATATTTTATATTTTATATTTTATATTTTATATTTTATATTTTATATTTTATATTTTATATTTTATATTTTATATTTTATATTTTATATTTTATATTTTATATTTTATATTTTATATTTTATATTTTATATTTTATATTTTATATTTTATATTTTATATTTTATATTTTATATTTTATATTTTATATTTTATATTTTATATTTTATATTTTATATTTTATATTTTATATTTTATATTTTATATTTTATATTTTATATTTTATATTTTATATTTTATATTTTATATTTTATATTTTATATTTTATATTTTATATTTTATATTTTATATTTTATATTTTATATTTTATATTTTATATTTTATATTTTATATTTTATATTTTATATTTTATATTTTATATTTTATATTTTATATTTTATATTTTATATTTTATATTTTATATTTTATATTTTATATTTTATATTTTATATTTTATATTTTATATTTTATATTTTATATTTTATATTTTATATTTTATATTTTATATTTTATATTTTATATTTTATATTTTATATTTTATATTTTATATTTTATATTTTATATTTTATATTTTATATTTTATATTTTATATTTTATATTTTATATTTTATATTTTATATTTTATATTTTATATTTTATATTTTATATTTTATATTTTATATTTTATATTTTATATTTTATATTTTATATTTTATATTTTATATTTTATATTTTATATTTTATATTTTATATTTTATATTTTATATTTTATATTTTATATTTTATATTTTATATTTTATATTTTATATTTTATATTTTATATTTTATATTTTATATTTTATATTTTATATTTTATATTTTATATTTTATATTTTATATTTTATATTTTATATTTTATATTTTATATTTTATATTTTATATTTTATATTTTATATTTTATATTTTATATTTTATATTTTATATTTTATATTTTATATTTTATATTTTATATTTTATATTTTATATTTTATATTTTATATTTTATATTTTATATTTTATATTTTATATTTTATATTTTATATTTTATATTTTATATTTTATATTTTATATTTTATATTTTATATTTTATATTTTATATTTTATATTTTATATTTTATATTTTATATTTTATATTTTATATTTTATATTTTATATTTTATATTTTATATTTTATATTTTATATTTTATATTTTATATTTTATATTTTATATTTTATATTTTATATTTTATATTTTATATTTTATATTTTATATTTTATATTTTATATTTTATATTTTATATTTTATATTTTATATTTTATATTTTATATTTTATATTTTATATTTTATATTTTATATTTTATATTTTATATTTTATATTTTATATTTTATATTTTATATTTTATATTTTATATTTTATATTTTATATTTTATATTTTATATTTTATATTTTATATTTTATATTTTATATTTTATATTTTATATTTTATATTTTATATTTTATATTTTATATTTTATATTTTATATTTTATATTTTATATTTTATATTTTATATTTTATATTTTATATTTTATATTTTATATTTTATATTTTATATTTTATATTTTATATTTTATATTTTATATTTTATATTTTATATTTTATATTTTATATTTTATATTTTATATTTTATATTTTATATTTTATATTTTATATTTTATATTTTATATTTTATATTTTATATTTTATATTTTATATTTTATATTTTATATTTTATATTTTATATTTTATATTTTATATTTTATATTTTATATTTTATATTTTATATTTTATATTTTATATTTTATATTTTATATTTTATATTTTATATTTTATATTTTATATTTTATATTTTATATTTTATATTTTATATTTTATATTTTATATTTTATATTTTATATTTTATATTTTATATTTTATATTTTATATTTTATATTTTATATTTTATATTTTATATTTTATATTTTATATTTTATATTTTATATTTTATATTTTATATTTTATATTTTATATTTTATATTTTATATTTTATATTTTATATTTTATATTTTATATTTTATATTTTATATTTTATATTTTATATTTTATATTTTATATTTTATATTTTATATTTTATATTTTATATTTTATATTTTATATTTTATATTTTATATTTTATATTTTATATTTTATATTTTATATTTTATATTTTATATTTTATATTTTATATTTTATATTTTATATTTTATATTTTATATTTTATATTTTATATTTTATATTTTATATTTTATATTTTATATTTTATATTTTATATTTTATATTTTATATTTTATATTTTATATTTTATATTTTATATTTTATATTTTATATTTTATATTTTATATTTTATATTTTATATTTTATATTTTATATTTTATATTTTATATTTTATATTTTATATTTTATATTTTATATTTTATATTTTATATTTTATATTTTATATTTTATATTTTATATTTTATATTTTATATTTTATATTTTATATTTTATATTTTATATTTTATATTTTATATTTTATATTTTATATTTTATATTTTATATTTTATATTTTATATTTTATATTTTATATTTTATATTTTATATTTTATATTTTATATTTTATATTTTATATTTTATATTTTATATTTTATATTTTATATTTTATATTTTATATTTTATATTTTATATTTTATATTTTATATTTTATATTTTATATTTTATATTTTATATTTTATATTTTATATTTTATATTTTATATTTTATATTTTATATTTTATATTTTATATTTTATATTTTATATTTTATATTTTATATTTTATATTTTATATTTTATATTTTATATTTTATATTTTATATTTTATATTTTATATTTTATATTTTATATTTTATATTTTATATTTTATATTTTATATTTTATATTTTATATTTTATATTTTATATTTTATATTTTATATTTTATATTTTATATTTTATATTTTATATTTTATATTTTATATTTTATATTTTATATTTTATATTTTATATTTTATATTTTATATTTTATATTTTATATTTTATATTTTATATTTTATATTTTATATTTTATATTTTATATTTTATATTTTATATTTTATATTTTATATTTTATATTTTATATTTTATATTTTATATTTTATATTTTATATTTTATATTTTATATTTTATATTTTATATTTTATATTTTATATTTTATATTTTATATTTTATATTTTATATTTTATATTTTATATTTTATATTTTATATTTTATATTTTATATTTTATATTTTATATTTTATATTTTATATTTTATATTTTATATTTTATATTTTATATTTTATATTTTATATTTTATATTTTATATTTTATATTTTATATTTTATATTTTATATTTTATATTTTATATTTTATATTTTATATTTTATATTTTATATTTTATATTTTATATTTTATATTTTATATTTTATATTTTATATTTTATATTTTATATTTTATATTTTATATTTTATATTTTATATTTTATATTTTATATTTTATATTTTATATTTTATATTTTATATTTTATATTTTATATTTTATATTTTATATTTTATATTTTATATTTTATATTTTATATTTTATATTTTATATTTTATATTTTATATTTTATATTTTATATTTTATATTTTATATTTTATATTTTATATTTTATATTTTATATTTTATATTTTATATTTTATATTTTATATTTTATATTTTATATTTTATATTTTATATTTTATATTTTATATTTTATATTTTATATTTTATATTTTATATTTTATATTTTATATTTTATATTTTATATTTTATATTTTATATTTTATATTTTATATTTTATATTTTATATTTTATATTTTATATTTTATATTTTATATTTTATATTTTATATTTTATATTTTATATTTTATATTTTATATTTTATATTTTATATTTTATATTTTATATTTTATATTTTATATTTTATATTTTATATTTTATATTTTATATTTTATATTTTATATTTTATATTTTATATTTTATATTTTATATTTTATATTTTATATTTTATATTTTATATTTTATATTTTATATTTTATATTTTATATTTTATATTTTATATTTTATATTTTATATTTTATATTTTATATTTTATATTTTATATTTTATATTTTATATTTTATATTTTATATTTTATATTTTATATTTTATATTTTATATTTTATATTTTATATTTTATATTTTATATTTTATATTTTATATTTTATATTTTATATTTTATATTTTATATTTTATATTTTATATTTTATATTTTATATTTTATATTTTATATTTTATATTTTATATTTTATATTTTATATTTTATATTTTATATTTTATATTTTATATTTTATATTTTATATTTTATATTTTATATTTTATATTTTATATTTTATATTTTATATTTTATATTTTAAATTTTATATTTTATATTTTATATTTTATATTTTATATTTTATATGTTATATTTTATATTTTATATTTTATATTTTATATTTTATATTTTATATTTTATATTTTATATTTTATATTTTGTATTTTTTATTAAATAAGTGTTGTGTATTGTGTCTTTTAATATTAAAAGATATGATAAAATATGGACAAAAAAGATTATATATTCAAATCTCGGGCCCTAATTAATCGATTTGGACGATTTTAAACAGCAAACTTCTCAGAATGTTAATGAATCATTTTTTATACAAATGAGCACCCTACCTGCCCGATTGAAGCTGTCATCGTGATTTCCACAGACGGACAGACGGACAGACGGACATCGCTATCAACTCCGCTTGTTATAAGGATCACAAATATACATATTTTATGGGGTCCCGAATTTTTTTTCTAATTATTACAAACTGAATGACAAACTTATATATACACTCTGCACACTGGGGTGGAGGTATAAAAATGTTCAAAAAATTAAAAAAAAATATAAAAAAAGAAAATTAAAAAAATATTTAAAAAAAATATATAAACAAAAATTCTTAAAAAAATATTGCAAAGAAATTAAAAAATGTTTATGTTCATGAAAAATCTCTTATTGCAATTTTTTGTTTTACTATCAAAAAAATTATGAAACTCTAAAATATAATATATACTTTCAGAACGTGTTATATAAAGAAGTATGTGCCATTTCGGTTTGTCCAATTTTTGAACACTTAGTGAACACTCCTTCTTTTTCCTCCCTTTCAAATTCCATTTCATATTGTTTATTTTCTTTAATAACATCTATTCATGAATTATTAACTGTTTCCTTTTTTTAAACTTTATCAACTATTTACCTTTTATATATTACTAGCTGACCCGGCAAACGTTGTTTTGCTATATAAATTATTTCTATGCATCTCTGTATGGGAGGTAGCACCATTATCACATAACTTCTCATACTCAGCATTCGTGAACTCACACGTAGCTTAAATACTGTCGGGTTTATAGTACTGCAGATATTTTTTTTGTATGGGAGGTGCCACGCCCACTAACCCAATCCCGCCCATTTTTGGTAGAACTACTCGCACTAACAACCGATTGGCATGGAAACAGTTTCAATATTCTGGGCATCATAGCACTCTAGATATATGATGATATGTATTTACCAAGTATGGGAGGTACCACGCCCACTGGTTTCATCACGCCCATTTTTAACCCGACTTCTTACATTACTAATTTATGTACTACTACAAAGTTTCAGGACTCTTGCTACCGTTATTTTTAAATGATATAAAAATTGTCATATTAGTAAGAAGTTATTATCAATCAGTTATTAGTACGATTTCCTTAGTGTTCATACATTAATGTGAAGCATATAAAAAATAAAATAAATAAACAAATATGTTTTAATTAATTTACTGGCGTAGACCAAATTTTAAAAATAACATTTTTTAAATAAGCAAAAGAAAAATATTTAGGTATGTGATGGAAATCGATGGAAAGTTGTGATGCGTTAAAAATTTTTATTTTATAGTGTCGATTTCAAATTCCTTTTTGTTCTGTGGATCCGAGTTATCACGTAAATGTTTCCTCCTTATGTTTTCTTTTTTATTATCCTCTTCTAATAACAAATAGGATGCTGCCAAAATAATCGACATTTTATGATTTTTAAATATTTACTTAAAAATTTAATAAATGTTTGATTGTTATTTCACAATTATCACAACAAGTTGTCAATACATTGTTGTATTTTTCAAAAGAAATAATACGGAATGAAACAAAATTGGAAAATGAAATCGATCGAAATTCATCACACCGTTGTCGATTTTAAAATCGTTTTTACTTTTGAAATCGATCAATTTCCAAACATACCTGATTAAATCGTTTTCTTTAAATAATGTGAAAACTTAAAAATAATTTTTTATAAAAATATAACAAAACTTTAAAATTGTTTTGTTGAATAAAACATACTTTAAATAATTTGTTAAACTTAAAGGTGCGCTAAATAAACTTAATTAAAAGAACTTGAAGTGAATTGTTGAATTCGAGTGTTACAAACAGAAACGTAAAGTATTACGTTTATTCAAAAAAAATATATAAACAAAAACAAACAATTTACCTAAAAAAGACATGAAATGTAATTACCTACTTGAAACTGTGAATGTGTTTTTACTTAGCAAAAACATTATTAAAAAGCATTGGTTTTCTTTTGTAAACTTCTCAATAATTTTTTAAAGAATTGAAATTTACATCAACTGAATTAGAGAATAAAAAACAAGTAAGAAAATTATAGTCGGTCTAGACCGACTATACGATACCCTATACCATGCGTTTAGAGAACCCTATCTCTTAGGCCAAACTAACTGGACATAGAAAATAAGCATAAACCAAATTTGAGTGGGATTTTTATTAATTTTTTTGGCTGCAGATATGAAAAAGTTCATATCGGATGCTATATCTTTATGGGGACTTGGCCCAAAAATGGACCGATCCTGACCATGGTTGGTAAAGTCTCTTGTATTTTGCAAAAATATATACAAACAAAATTTGAAAAGAATCCGTGCAATATTTTTGTTTTTTGAGAGATTTAAGTGAAGATCGGGAAGCAGCTCTATATGGGGCCTATGACTAAGATTTGTCCCATATGGATCATTTTTGGACTACTGATTAATGGATGTAATAAACACATACAAACCCAATTTGACTAAGATTTATATGATAATTTGGATCTTATGGCAATTTATGTTGATTTCATAGGGGTAATTTGTATGGGGGCTAGGTCTGAACATGGACCGATTCTCACCAATTTCAATAGCGTTCATCCCATGGCCGATAAGAGCTTATATACATACCAAATTTCATCAAAATATATTCATATTTGCGACCTGTTTACATGGTTTACATGGACACACAGACGGACGGACGGACATCGTTAAATCGAATCAGATAGTGATTCTGATTCGATCGGTATAATAAAAGATGGGTCTAGGTCAAATATTTTTGGTAGTTACAAACAGCAGAACAAAGTCATTATACCCAAACCACATAGTGGTATAGGGTATAAACAGTTACTATAATACAACAAGTAAGAATGTTAAATTCGGCTGTGCCGAATCTTTGATACCCTCCACCTCGGTTTGAGTATTGATAATAAATGTAAACAAAATATTGGAAAAATATGCATGCGTTTTCTATATGCATGAGTTTCCGATTATATGAGATAACTTCTCGTTTAATTTAGTTTTTGTTAATTAAATAGCTCGCTCTAACCTCCATTGCAATGGTAATGGTTGTGTAGGGTGGCTATATGCATTAAATCGTGTTTTTACGACACATGTCGACGAGGTCCGTAAACATGTTGCTGAAACACAACTTACATTATTTGACTTGAGAGTAAGAAACAACATTGTAGCAAAGGCAACCATCATATTAATAAGCAACAACAACCTTACTAAGTGGAAAGAAGTTGAGGTAATATGAAGAATAAATTTCAGTATATCAGACAGCATAGAAAGCATTATAAATAAAATAAAAACAGCAGAATTACGAACAAGTGTAAATGATTTTTATGATTATATGCTTAGATTGTTCACCAAATTGAATTTAAAGACTAGTATTGACAGAGATAATGAACAATAGTTCAGTTGTAACAATAATGAAAGAATGGTTTTAACAGTTTTTTTAAGTAAATTACCAAATGAACCAAAATTAGTTCTTAATTCACGAATCCTTATTCATTATTGAATGTCAAGAACAGATTAATCGAAACAGAATATTTCTATATTCAAAAACAAAATTCACAATCTTTTTCATGTAGATTGTAGATTAAGAACTACACCTTTTCCAATTGTATTTCAGAAAACATTATTTGATTTTCAGAAATGATCAATTGTATTTCAGAAAACATCAATTGAATTTCAAAAAGTATCAATTGTATTTCAGAAAACATCAATTGAATTTCAGAAAGTATCAATTGTATTTCAGAAAACATCAATTGAATTTCAGAAAGTATCAATTGTATTTTAGAAAATATCATTTGATTTTCAGAAAGTATCAATTGTATTTCAGAATATATCAAATGAATTTCAGAAAACATCAAATGTATTTCAGAAAGTATCAAAGGAATTTCAGAAAACATCAAATGTATTTCACAAAGTATCAAATGTATTTCAGAAAGTATCAAATATATTTCAGAAAACATCAAATGCATTTCAGAAAATATCAATTGAATTTCAGAATCAAAAAGTAGTTCACCCTACAATACCGAAAAGTTTTTATTGTTTCTAAAAGTGATTTGCAATCAAAGAAATTGTTTTATTAACAATTCAACTTATTTTTTGTGCACAGGAAAATAAACTAAATTCAACACATAAAAATAAAACTAATATTTTATTAATGATATTTTAACAACAAAAAAAATATATATAAATTAATTATTAATTTTAATATAGTGAAATGTAGATATTTACAACATGTCTCAAGAATTAAAATCTCTATGTACACAAAATACAAAAAAGGTCAATTAAAAGATGAAATATACATACATACCAACTGGTATATTCTGGAAATTAAAAAAAGGTTAATTAAAAAATACTGGTATGACAACTGGCACACTGATGAAATTTTAATTCAGAGTTAATAAAAAAATAAAAACATATTACATGCCGACTGGCATTTTTTCAAAATTTAATACCGTTTCGTGGAATGTTCGATCGCTCTTGCACAGTCTCCAAGAGTTATCTTGCTTTTGGCGTCATTAGTTAGAATCGGTCCATGTTCAGACCTAGCCCCATACAAATGACCCATACAAAATCGACATAATTTGCCATAAGATCCAAACTGTCGTATAGATCTTAGTCAAATTGGGTTTGTATGTGTTTATTATATCCATTAATGAATAGTCCAAAAACGGTGCCCATGGGACAACTTTTGGTCATAGGCCCCATATAGAGTTGCTTCCCGATCTTCACTTAAATCTATCAAAAAACAAAAATATTGCACTGATTCATCTCAAATTTTGTTTGTGTATATTTTCGCAAAATACAAGAGACTTTACCAACCATGGTCAGGATCGGTCCATCTTTGGACCTAGTCCCCATATAGACATAGCATCCGATATGAACTTTTTCATATCTGCAGCCAAAAAAATTAATAAAAATGCCACTCAAATTTGGTTTATGCTTATTTTCTATATCCAATTAGTTGGGCCCAAGAGATAGGGTCTCTAAACGCATTGTATAGGGTATCGTATAGTCAGTCTAGACCGACTATAATTTTCTTACTTGTTATATATAAGCATGAACTTTAACAATAAAGGGAAGTTCTACTTGACAGCTTAGATGAAGAGGTTTTCTTCGAAAACAAATCTTACCTAAGCATATCTTTAAAAGGAACTTATAAAAATATAAAATAAAAAAAAGAATGTCTTTTTATTAAAACACATCCTGCATAACAGTTGCACATAATTCTTGTAAAAACACCACAATGCCGTCTACATCCTGGAAAGCTGATCCTGATACCAATTATTTAGTTCCATCTCATTATTCCGATTCTTCAGCTGCATTTATCCATGGTTTATTGGAAAATTGTCTTTTCCAAGTCAACTCCGTCACAAATGCATTTGGTAGACTGTTGGACCTTATTTTTGTTAATGAACCTAATGACTTTTCAATATTGCGGCATTGCCCTATTTCTAATCCGGAAGATATATACCATCCAGCACTTGAAATATCTTGCTTTTGTTCCTATCCTGTTCATAATGAAACTAATTACCAAGATTTACAACCCCATCTATTCCAAATTGACTGGATAAATGTGTTATCTCATTGCAATGATAACTTGGGCTTGTGTTTGCATACATTTTACCATCACCTCTTTGAATGTTTCTGGGCATCTGTACCTAAAGTGTTACCTCCTAAATCGAATGGTCCTCCTTGGAATACAAAACATCTATCTCAACTTAAAAATAAGAAAAACAAAATATACAAAAATTATAAAAAATATGGAACATTGATAGAGTATATGAAATACACGTTATCAAGATCGGAATTTATTATTGTTAATCAATTGGCCTATAATAACTATTTAATAAAAGTAAGAAATAATCTAAAAAATAATCCAAAATCATTTTATAAATTTATTAATTCTAAAAGACGGTAATTTTGAATCTTCAGATGATAACTCCATAAGTAATCCCAGTTGCATTTTAAAGCGCTGTGCACATTTATTGTATATTCCTTTGACTTATATGTTTAACATATCCCTTAAATTGGGTTACTTTCCTCCCATTTGGAAAGAATCATTTATTATTCCCTTCTTTAAGTCTGGATCTAAAGCTGGTATTTCGAATTATAGAGGTATTGCTAAATTAAGTGCTATTCCAAAACTATTTGAAAAACTTAAATATGACACGTTGTCTCATAATGTGTCCTCTATCATATCTCCAACGCAACATGGATTCTGCAAATCGCGCTCTACATTAACAAATCTTTTGGAGCTTACAACTTTGGTAAATGATGGTTTTATTAATATGAAACAAACAGATGTTATTTATAATGATTTTAGCAAGGCATTTGATAAAGTAAATCATGATCTATTGTTGTTTAAGCTTGACCGTATGGGCTTTGGTATATTGCTGATAAAATGGCTTGGATCATATTTAAAATATAGAACACAATTTATTAAGTTTCGTAACTCGTATTCCAACAACATAAATGTATTATCTGGCGTACCTCAAGGTAGTCACTTGGGACCTCTTTTAGTTACGCTATTTATAAATGATCTTCCTTCTGTAATTAAACACTCAACTACATTAATGTATCCAGACGATGTAAAGTTAATTTTTACCCTCAACAACCTTGATCAACAATCACTTTTACAGAATGATATTGATCGCTTAACTACTTGGTGTAATATTTATCTAATGGACCCAAATGTCAAAAAATGCAAATATATGATTTTTACAAGATCAATTCCAATTAATGGTCGGTATATCATGAATAACGCTGTGCTTGATTTAGTGGATTTACTTTTGGATAAAAAATTAGACTTTAAAAGTCATATTTCGCTAACAATAAATAAAGCTACTGGTGTACTTGGATTCATTAAACGTAGCCCACCGTTTAATGAATCCAAGAGTTTTCGGATCCGTATACGACAAAACAATTGTTTACTACCTTGGTAAGACCAATACTCGAATATGGGTCTGTAGTCTGGGATCCGCAATATCATATACATTCGAACAAAATTGAATCAGTTCAAAAACAATTTTTGTTATTTTGTCTTCATGGTTTGGGCTGGGATCCTAATATGAAGTTGTCATCTTATAAAAATCGTCTGGCTCTAATTAAGCTTCCTACATTGAAAAGTCGCAGACATATGCTAAATGTTACTTTCCTGTTAAAACTGTTAAATGGTAGTCTCAAATCTGAATTTCTTATCAACAAAATAAATAACTATCAAATGTTATTGTACAAACTATGCTAATTTTAATCCACTTCGTAGAATTTGTGATGAGTTTAATATGCTGTATCAGTTTATTGATTTTAATAAAAGTTTGGATATTGTGAGAGGAGATATTATATTACACTTAAATGCATTAAATTAACTGAATTAAATAAATGTTATATATCAACTTTGTTAAATGTTTAATTATATATATAAATTATAATATAAATGTATACTTTAAGTAGTCTGTAAGGATGATTCCAGAGACTGAATAAATAAATAAATAAATTATTTGAATCAAATGAATAATAATTATAAGTACGAAAAACATAGTATTAGTAAAAAAAAAAACAATAATAAACAGAACCTCCCATTGTTACAAATGCTATTAAAATCTATTACAGTTTTTTTTAAATTTTATTTGACCACATATGTATGGAAAAAAATAAGAAAGATTCAAAAAACAAAAACCCTTATTTTCATATCAAAATCAGAATCATTGCGCTAATGTTCAGCAGATTTATTTTGAAAAAATTAACAAATTTGACAGCAAAAAATGATAAATTTTTCTGTAGTAATAGCAAGACTATTAGATAATATTACTAACGTTTTTTTAAGTGGAAATATTCTTTCAGTGTAGACAAATTTGCAAATTTAAAAGCAACAGATTTTCAAGTTTTCAGTAGTAATAGCAAAATTTCCAGTTGATTTAACTTTTTTTTTGTTTTTAGTGTAAAAATTTTTTGACTGTAAACATTAAAAAAATCCCATTATTACAAAAAATGCTTGCAATTATTATTAAAATCCAAATGTGATATTTATTAAATAAAAAAAATAAAAACCCATATTTCACGTTAATGAAATTAAAACTGACTCAAGTTCAACTAAATATCTAGCCACTAGAAAAAGAATTACTAAAATATGTTGATCGGTTCAAAAGTTACAGAATTTTGGCCAATGAAAAACAATTTTCAGCCACTGTCAGGCGGCCTATTAAATAGTTCATATCGACAAATGGTTTTTAAACAAAAGTATGTATTCATTGACTATTGTTGAAATACTTATGGATATGTTTGCTATATTAGGTAAACCCGATAAAATTATAGCCGACAATATATTCAATGCAGCTCTCATTAGAGATTTTCTAAATTTAGAAGAAATTAATTTTAATTTACCTCCCAGAGTACACACACCGGTAATTCGGATATTGAACGTTTCCATCTTACATTAAACTAACACATAAGGCTGTTTCAATTAAGTGAGAAAGACAAAGATATTGATGATAAGGCCCTTGTTTATAAATCTGTCCAAATATATAATGATACGGTTCATATCACAACAGGATATAAACCAAAGGATTTACTCCATTATGAGGTAGATAAATCGGTTTGGGAAACATTACATAATTACATACATGAGAATAAGATTGAAAATTATGAGTATAGAGAAAACGAAATAGAATAGAAATAGGAACAGAAACCATGATATATTATAAAACAAGTCAAAGCGGAAAACACTACACATTTTTTTTAGATAAAAACGATTGTAAAAGAGATAGACAAATTGTAAAATGAGTCTTTAAATACCAAAATCAAACACCAGACGTTAAGTTTGAAAAGTAACTCACTGAAATAAAAATTTAATGTGGTGAATAATTTTTTTATAATATATTATAAAAAAATGTCATAATAACAAAAAAATAGAAAAGATTAATTTTAATTAAAACATGTTTTTTATAAATTATTATTATTAAAAAATTTAAAAAATAAAATTTTAAATATTCATTAAAATTTTAATACCTTTAAAATTTTTTTTTACATATCTTTATCGCCATAAATAATAAACAATGTTAAAAAAAAATTATTATATACTTTTATAAGAACTTATGTAATTTTTGTTACACATATATTTATCAACATTATCATTAATATATTGTAGATCATTATCATCATTATTATTAATAAAACAATGTTAAAAATTTATATTCACATTTCAGGAGTAATGTGTGATCAACGGGTGGGGGAGTTACATATATGTTATTGTGAGAACTCCTTTTTCTTCCCTTTCAAATAGCAGTTCTTATTTTTTATATTCTTCAATAATTCATGAATAGATGAATTATTAACTATTTCCTTTTTTTTTAAACTTTATCAACTATTTACCTTTCATATATTATTAATTATATTCTTTATTACATTATTATCAAAAATTTTTTTTAATACTTATAATCAACTATTTTCTTTACTTAAGATTTATGTTAACCGGTATTTTTAAATAATGTAAAAAGGCCAAAATTGTCAAATTAGTAAGAAGTTATTATAAATCAGTTATTATTACGAGTTCCTTAGTGTTCATACATTAATGTGAATAAATAAAATAAATATTGTTTTGAGTTTAACAAATATATGTATGTGCTTTAATTAATTTACTACTTGGCGTAGAAATTTCTTAACTGGATATTTTTTGTATTTAATTATTTGTATTATAATTCATGTTTATAAATTGCTGATCAATTACATAAAATAAAATATTTTTGTTTTAATTTTCTCTTTCAGTCACTTACCTTGTATTGACAGAACAAGGCTAATTTGGCTTTAAGTTGTTATTGCCTGACATTTTACGATTTGAAAAATAACAACAAATAATAATTGTTTGGATGTGTGCGAGTATCAGTGTTATTATTATTTTTTGTTTAAATTAATGCCTAAAATTTGCATTTATACTTATTCAGAATAATTAATTTTTCTATAACTACTTATTAATTTTTTTTTTAATTTGAGAAACAAGCAGCTCACGTGCTTTGATTTATATTTATTTTTTGAATTCTTAAATACTATATTAAATTTAAATCATTAATATTGAAGCTCTAAATAGACTATAATTTTTCTTTGAAAATTACATTGTTATTTAGTTAAAGGCAAAAAAAAAAAAAATGTTTAATTTGTTTAATTTGTTTGAGAGATAAATTTGATTTTGAAAAAATATGTAGTTTACTGACTGTTTCCAACTTGTTGTGCTAGAGGTACAGGAAGTATATATCGATATAAAAAAGCGGTTATCGGTTTGAAAAAAAAAAACGGTTGCAAATTTTGAAAAACCCGGTCAATAAGTATTTTCTTGATTTATTTTATAAATAATTTTTTTCGCAAAAATAAAGATATAAATAAAGCCTATTTTCTAGGGTGTTCCATATTTCGCTTCTTTCAAAAACCGGTTATCGGCTACAGGCTTAAACTATTCTTACGCAAAAATTTTTTTTTGAGTTTTTTTCAAAAAACCGGTTATCAATTAGAAAACCCGGTTATAACTTTTCATATTTTCAAAAAGTTTTTCTTGATTCATTTTATAAAGTTTATGAAGAAAGTATATTTGCTATTTGTTGATCGATTATCTGACTTTTTTCAAAACCCGCTTAATGGGGTTTCTTTCTAGATTAATTTTACGACAATATTTCTATACACAAAAATAAGAAAAATACAAAGAAAGCATATCATAAAACTATTTTTATTTTTAAGCAAAAAATTCGAATAATTGAAAAACAAACTGTTTTCTAGGGAGATATATTATTCGAGTTTTTCAAAAACCTGGTATGGATATGAAAGAACCGATTTTTATATTGCAAATTTCTAATTAATTAATTTTGAACTACATTTTTAAGCAAATAAGCAGAAATTTGAGAACGAAATATATTTTTTAGTGTGATCAATTGTTCGACTTTTTTCAGAAAGCTGATTCGGTTCGCTAATTTTTGCGCAAAAATTAGAAAAATATGAAGAAATCATAATTTCTGTGGTAATAAATTATTGGGATTTCTCACAAACCGGTTACCGATATGAAAAAACCGATTACGATATTGCTATTTTTGAAAAACCCGGTCTAACTGTTGCTTCTTGATTCATTTTAGGATTATATTTTTATAGAAAAAATTAGTAAAGATTATTTTAGAGGGTGATCGATTATTCAACATTTTTCAAAAACCGATTATCGGTTACCGGCTATTTTATAACTATATAGGGTGGCGGCTGATTGGAATTTTTTCAAAACCTGATTATCGATTTGAAAAAATCTTTTATAATTTTGAAAGTTTTAAAAACCCGGTCAACCGTCTATTTTATTGTTTAATTTTATAACTATAATTTTGAGCAAACAATGAAAAATTTATAAAGAAAGTATATTTTCTGGGTTGATCGATTATTCGACTTTTGTAAAAAAACTGGTTATTTGTCACCGGTTGTTTTATAACTGAATTTTCACGCAAAGAATTATAAAAATATAAAGAAATCAGATTTTCTAGGGTGATTCATTATTCGATTTTGGAACAGCAGGTCAAACGAGTTTTTCTTGATTCATTATAACGAGAGCGTATCTTATAGCGTGACTGATAATTGGACTTTCTTCCAAAAAGCGGGTTCGGTTACACGTTATTTTATAACTATATTCTTACACAAAAAATAGAAATATTGGAATTTTTCAAAAGCCGGTTACCGATTTGAAAAACCGATCATCGTATTGCTAATTTTTAAAAATTCGGTCAAACGGTTTCTTCTTGATTGATTTTAGAACTATATTCTTACACAAAAAATTAAAAATTTATGAAGAAAGTTTATTTTCTAGGGTGATGGCTAATTCGACTTAAAAAAAAAACTGGTTTAAAAAAATCCATTATCATATTGCTTATTTTGAAAAACACGTTTTTGTTGATTCCTTTTATAACTATATTTTTAGGTAAAAAATCAGAAATTTATGAAGTATATTTTCTAGAGGATTATTCCAATTTTTCAAAACCCGGTTATCGGTCACCGGTTATTGTATAACTACATATTTGCGCAAAGAATTAGAAATATAACTATAAAGAAATCATATTTTTTAGGCCGATTCATTATTCGAATTTTTCAGGACCGGTTATCGGTTCTATCATATTGCAAATTTAAAAAAACGAGTTTTTATCGATTCATTTTATTTCATTCTATTTAAAAAAAAAATAGAAAAAATATTAAGAAAGTCTATTTTAGAAAGTGATCGATAATTCTACCTTTTTCAAAAAGCGGGTTCGGTTACCCGTTATTTCACAACAAAATTTTTACGCAAAAAACAAGAAAAATAAGAAGATATCAATATTAAAAAAAAAAAAACTTTTTATAAAACCTATTTTCTATAGTGATCTCATCGTCTGTTTTTCAAAAAAAAGCTTAGCGGTTTGAAAAAACCGATTAGGATATTACACATTTTGAAAATTCAAGTCAAACGGGTTTTTCTTTTACGCAAAAAATTAATTAACTAGTTTTAAAATCAGAAATAAAAACCTTCTATAATTTTGTCTAAATATGTACAAACAATGTTTATACATAGACATTATAATATTTATAAATTTAATTCATATATTACTAGAGGACCCCTGCTGCTCCTCAGCATTATATTATATTAATTTTTATAATATAATACCGAAATTTGGCAAGAGAAGTTAACGTACAGTAAAAGTAAACTTGATTGTCCACGCAAACCCAACGAATTTGCCAAGAGAAGTTAAAGTACAGTAATGCCAAAATATGCCAAGATAAGTTAACGTACAGTAAAAGTAAAGTTGATTATCCACGCATAACTTTCCTCAAACCCAACGAATTTAAGCAGTTGATAGCTCAAAAGAAGGAGCTTGATCCACTGAGTGTTCTCAGACCTATGTCAACAGCCTGCGTTAATCAGAACTCTAGTTATAGAGGTTTGAGAGAAGAAAAATATTGAAAAAATCTTGAATGCAAAGTTTATTCATAAATTCTTTTAATATATAAGATTTTACTTTTTTTCTGTTTTAACTTTTTGTGTACCGCTCAATCAGTCCATATAGTATTTGGAGAAAATTATAATTATATGCCAATATATTTTCTTAAGATATGTTATAAATTTCAGAGCGGAGAATCGATGGCTTCTAAATTGAGCTACTAACTATTAAATTCTGTTTAGCTATTTTTATAATACATCAATTTAAAAATATTTTTTTAATTTTTCGACAATTTTTGTATGTGAATATATTAATTTTTTTTTAAAATAATTTTTTCCTGAAACAGGTGTTTATTATTTTTGAAAGTAGAATACTTCCGGAAAAAAATTAAAAAAATCGACATCATCAAAGTCATTTTTACCAAAAATCGTACGGTTTTACTTAGAATTACTCATATGAGTATAATTTTAGAAAAAATTAATTTAATTACACTTATAAAAAAAAAACAAGTAAGAAAATTATAGTCGGTCTAGACCGACTATACGATACCCTATACCATGCGTTTACAAACCCTATCTCTTAGGCCCAACTAACTGGACATTGAAAATAAGCAAAAACCAAATTTGAGTGGAATTTTTATTAATTTTTTTGGCTGCAGATATGAAAAAGTTCATATCGGATGCTATATCTATAAAGGGACTAGGTCCAAAAATGGACCGATCCTGATCATGTTTGGTAAAGTCTCTTGTATTTTGCAAAAATATATACAAACAAAATTTGAGAAGAATCAGTGCAATATTTTTGTGTTTTAATAGATTTAAGTGAAAATCGGGAAGCAGCTCTATATGGGGCCAAAGGGATCATTTTTGGACTACTCATTAGTGGATGTAATGAACGCATACAAACCCAATTTGAGTAAGATCTATATGACAATTTGGATCTTATGGAAATTTATGTCGATTTCATATGGGTAATTTGTATGGGGGCTAGGTCTGAACATGGACCGATTCTCACCAATTTCAACAGCGTTCATCCCATGGCCGATAAAAGCTTATATACCAAATTTCATCAAAATATATTCATGTTTGCGACCTGCAGTTTGATTACAAGCTTTACATGGACACACAGACGGACGGGCGGACGGACGGACGGACGGACGGACATTGTTAAATCAACTCAGAAAGTGATTCTGATTCGATCGGTATAATTAAAGATGGGTCTAGGTCAAATATTTTTGGTTGTTACAAACAGCAGCACAAAGTCATTATACCCAAACCACATAGTGGTATAGGGTATAAAAAACAGCTTCAGCAGAGAAATCAATATTTAAAAATACGTCGTTCTAAAAAAAGCTGGTTTCATTCTATTTTTAAACGCCTCATCGATTGAAATTCTATTAAAATTTTTAGAGAAAAAGTTTTTTTAAATGTTTCTTGCTTTAGTAATATGCACTTTTGCTGTAAATTCTTAACGACTCTTCCTACATCTATAAAATATTTACAGATAGTGCAAATGATCGTAAATTATTTATTTTCCTCGAAACTAAAATCACGGTCATGGCTCGATATAGTTGTTTGAGTTAATTGTACCTCGCAAATATTTACACAATATACCTTATAATTATTGTAATACAAAAAAAAAAAAAAAACAGGTATGAAAATTATAGTCGGTCTAGACCGACCATACGATACCCTATACCATGGTTTAGAGACCCTATCTCCTCGGTCCAACTAATTGGATATAGAAAATAAGCACAAACCAAATTTGAGTGGCATTGTTATTAATTTGATTGACTGCAGATATGAAAAAGTTCATAACGGATGCTATATTTATATGGGGACTAGGTCGAAAAATGGATATAATAAACAATACAAATCCAATTTGACTGATATCTATATGATAATTTGGATCTTATGGCAATTTATGTCGATTTCACAGGGGTCATTTGTATGGGGACTAGATCTGAACATGGACCGAATTTCACGAATTTCAATAGCGCTCATTATATGGCCGATAAAAACTTATATACCAAATTTCATCAAAATATATTGATATTTGCGATCTGTAGTTTGATTACAAGGTTTACATGGACACACAGACGGACGGACGGACATCGCTAAATCGAATCAGATAGTGATTCTGATTCGATCGGTATAATTAAAGATGGGTCTAGGTCAAATATTTTTGGTAGTTACAGACAGCAACAAAAAGTCATTATACCCAAACCACGTAGTGGTATAGGTTATAAATACAAAGTAAAATTTTGGTAGTTAATATGTAGCTCGTCAGAAAGAGTTTTAGTTTTACTAATTTAATATTTATTTCGTTGTTAACTCCCAATTTGTACTCCCATATATATCCCACATATTTTCTTAATATATGTTGTAAATTTCAGAACGGAGATTCGAAGGCTTATATTTTTTAAAACATTTTTACACATACTTATACTTATAAACAATGTTTATAAACAATGTGTGTAAACAATATTTTGAAATAATATTTATAATATATTACATTACAGAAATGGTGCCGAACTTGGACATATTATTCTGAAATTTCGAGGATATTTTAAGAAAATATGTGTAATATATATAAGTTCCCATAGTTTCTAAAAGTAGCAAAGGGCCATAACAAATTTCTTCCATTCCGATTTATCCGATGCGATTGATTTTATCTCGTTCCAGCTCCTGTCATTTTTGGTCGCTTCAATTTCGATTTGGCGGCACCAGGTGTGTGTTGGTCTTCATTTTCTACGGCTTCCTTGAGGGTTCCATTCGATATTTTGTCGTGTGACATCATTAGCGGGCTTTCGTAGAGTATGCCCTAGCCAGCGCCATTTTCTTCTTCGGATCTCGACGTGTAGGGGGATTTAGGAGATTGGGACCCATAGGCTTTCATTGGATATTGTAACTGGCCAGAATATTTTTAAAATTCTCCGCAGGCAGCGTTTTATGAAAACCTGTTGCAAGTAAACATCTTTCTGCGTTGCATTCCACGATTCACATCCACATAGAAGAGGTAATTTTATGCAGGAGTTAAATATGTTTAGCTTTTTTCTTTTCGAAATATGTGCTGTTCACCATCTATGGGTTTAAAATGCCAAATGAATGTTTATCAGCTTTTATTCGGTTTCTTACGTAGTCTGCAGAACCGCCTGTTATAATCAGAAGACTTCGAGATAGCAGAACGTTGACACGTCTTCAAGATTCTTATCGTCTATTGCGAATGTTCTGTTGTTAGAAGCATTAACTCTCATTGCTTTAGTTTTGGCAATATTTATTTTTAGACCAGCCTTAGCTGCTTCAGTTTGTACTGCATTGATCTTAGCCTACATATCATTGAATTTGAGGGATAGTAATCATAGGTACAGGTGCGACCTCTGAAGTGAATCTACTCAAAATTTACAAATTTTCAGTAGAGGCAAAAAACGGTTTTTTTTGATATTTACTATAAAATTTAAAAACAGTTGTTTAATTGTAAAAAATTGCGAATAATAAGTATACAACAGTAGTTGTTTTTGCGATTTTTTCAGTGATCAGCAAAAATAACAATTCTTTTGGGTGGAACTCAAAATATATATTTTGGTGGATTCTAAAGAAGATACTCTTATAACACAAAGAGCGAAAGACTAGAAAAATCGATGTAAGATTTTTACAGTGCAAAAAGTGAAAATTGAAAAATTTTGAGTTGACTCACTTTTTAGAAAGGGTTTCGAATGCTTTCTCAAATTCGATGAATATCAATTATGATCCGTAAACTGTTTACATGGTCAATGCATGATTTGCGAGAACGGAAGTAAGCCTGCTCATTGCGGAGAAGCAGATCGAATTCGACTGATAGCCTTTTATTGATGACTTGAGAGATTATCTTGTTTACGATATTGATAAGGGTTATGCCACGCCAATTTTTGCAGTGTGACAGGTCTCCTTTAAGTCATCGCAAGGTGAGTTTGTTGGCCAATGATTTTTTATAACGTGTTAAATAAACTTAGCGCTTATTTCGGCTGATAAATTATCCGATCCAGGAGCTTTGTTATTTTTCAGGGACACTATGGCATCCATAATTTCGGCAGTTTCTGGGCAGTCTGTGGATATATCGTCCCTAGCACAGTGTTGAATGCAATCACATAGGTTGTGACCAGTGGTCGACGTGTTCGCAAATATCGAGGAGTAGTGCTCTACCCATACATCGATCTGGTCTCTTTTGGGTGTGACTAAATCTCCATTACTAGTTTTAAGTGATTTGATAGTAGCAAACGATTTTTGGGTTAGTTTTCTTAGCAATACTGTAGAAATCTTTTGTTTTATGGCTTCTTTCGGCTTCTTTGGTCAGATCATCAATCCATTTACGCTTATCTTGGCATGCACTTTTTTTGACATTCTTGCCTAGCGTAATATATATTGAGCGCAGATTTGCTTTTTCATTGCGAGCTCTTTGGGTCTCTTCCTTCGGATATGAGGTTCCAAGTATTGTCAGAGATCCATTGTTTTCTTTTATTTTCTTTATAGCCTATATGTTAATGAAATAGTATTCCAATTAGGCACTGTATTATTTGGAAACGTTTGAAGTGAGACCTTGAGAGAGCCTATGTAGTTGTTTCTGATTATTGAGTTCTTCAATTTATTGACGTTATAACTTTGACAAACTCATTATCCATAAATTCCTCTAAAACTAAGACTATTATGTTTGGCCCTACAAATCGATTCTTAATTGACTTTAATATTTTCTTAGGTGAGTCTGTGCTTGAATTTTGTAGCCAACTAAGGTGTTTAGGGGTTGTGCTTGATAATAAGCTGTCTTTCAAACCTCATATTGATGCTCTATCTGGTAGAATCTGGGGCTCATTGCGTAGGATTTATTCTATTAATGTTTTCCTACTCTTTCGAATCAAGTTAAGATTTACTCATTCCCTCTTGATGTCGCAGGTGTTATATGGACTTGAGGTGATATCAGGTACAATTGGCATACATTTTATAAAACTGAAATGTATAGTCAATACAATGTGCGATTTATTTATGGTGTGGGAAGACAGGTTCATATCTCGAGCTATGTTCATCGCTTCCTTGGACGTTCATTTGAAAACTTTGTTAAATACCGTAATTTAATTTTATTTCATAAGATCATAAAAACTGGCAGGCTTATTAAATTATGTGATGTATTTATTTTTTCACGATCTACTAGGAACCCTCTAGTGTTTATTCCTAGGATGTGAGGTCTTTGTTTGAGAGGTCTTTTGTGATCAGGGTGGCTCGGCGTTGGAACCGACTGCCTCATGAGCTATGTATTCTCTCACAGTCGAACAATGTCTTTCGTTTAAAACTGCTTCAGCACTTTGCTACTTTTGTTTAATATTTTTGTAGCTATCACATACATTGCTAAAATTGTGCTACTTCTATTGCTTGTTATTTTTTTCTTGAATTTTCTAATTCATTACGAAATTGTTTGTTTTATGGCTATCGCTAATTGGGACATTTATACTCTAATATTGACTATTACTTTGTTTTCTCTTTATCTTGCGTTACGGCTGGGGAGCCGATATGTTGAATTACTGATATACGATATTTTTTTTTATTAATGGCCCTTATTATGAGGTGCATTCGATCTTCGATCTTCGCTGGCTATCGAACATCGACTATCGAATATCAAATTCGTATTATAAGCTGGCAGCACGGTCGAAAATTTCGTTGTACAACGAATTTTCAATCGAACACAATTTTGATTTCGATGCTGGATGGCAGTTGGTAAAACTTATTGAAAATATAAGTTGTAAATTATTTTAATTTCATGAGATTGATCTGCCTTGTGTGCATTGCCGCAGCAGTTCATTTGTAGTAGACAGCAATTCCATAAACGCCTCCTTGCAGTCGATAGTTTGCTATAAATCTGTAAGCAAATGGTACCCTTGTTAAAACCTCGCATACTTACGTAGTGGAATCCATTTCCAAAATATTGGAAGCATCTCTCATGACGAAGCATTCATCTTCATCAGACGATCATAGAACCATAATTCCATGTTAATAAATAATTATTTTTTTTTTATTAATAAATATGTACTATTGTCAATAATCCAATTGAGTGAAATTCACAATAGCGCTATTTTATCGAATGTGCGCCATAATACCAAATGAAAATTCGTTCGATCAGTTAATTCGACCACAATCGAAAATCGAAACTTGCTCATAATAGGCACCAATATGTTAAGATATTTGTAAGTCTCTTGATCTCAGGATTATTGCTATGTAATATAGATTTATTTGGCTCGGATGGCTTTATATTACAATACTTGAATAAATAAATAAATAAAAAATAAAAAGGTGATGGCAGTTGGCGCCACGCTTGTTTCGGACATCTAGCAACGACCCTCTCCATTTTCGGTTAATGGCAATACAGTCGACTTGATTGTCGGTGACGTTATCGGGGAACATCCAGGTCACCTTGTGCACCTTTTTGTGAAGGAATAACGTTGCACCAATGACCAAGTTGCTATTCATGCATGTTTCCAGTAAGAGCTCGCCATTCTCGCCAAGACCGTGTCGCCCCATTGCCCTCTCAAGACCAGTATTCACAGGGCCTACTTTGGCGTTGAAGTCGCCTGTCAGAAGCATTATATCTTCGCGGTTTATAGATGTAGTTAATCTTGTTAAGAGGCCGTAGAAAAAAATATGTGGATATATTTTACGTCTGAATTTTTTTCAGTACAGAAACGAAAGTGAAAAACAAAAAAGTCAAAAATTATTATATAAACTAAATTAAAAATAAAATTAGTTGAGCCAGAAGCTTCCAAACGAGCCATCAACTATAAAATTCTGTTCAGTACTTTTGTATAACATCAATTTGAATGTTTGTATATCGGTCGGTTTTCATTTCTTCGAAAATGGTTAGTATTTTCCTTGAAACATGTTATAAAACATCTTTCATATTTAGGGTGAAAGATGGTACAAAGCAAAAAGCCTCGTTTTTTGTTTCTTGCCAGTTTTTCTCATTTGATCTAAGAACCCTAACACTAATTGGACATTATATGAAAGGTATATGCAAGTCCAATCCAATAGTATATAAGACATGCACGAATTTCCTAAATGCTCATGTTAGTTAATGAAGTAATATGGTGGTACTTATTTAACTCACATATATCATTCCTAGGATGTATTTCAGCTTTTTGTTTGATACAGCGGCTAGTTCGGATCTTTTTTTTTTTTGCCGATTTTCTCGTAAAGACCTTTTCTGTGCCATGGTGGCCACCATGTGCAAAAAAATTTAGGCATTATAGATAATAACAAAAATTTAATTTCTAAAACTTATAATATGCTGCCATACATAAAATGGTCAAAAACCGAGTTTTCAATATATTCATATTGATAGTGTGGTGATTATACAATATTATTCATTATTATAATTTTTTAACTTTGTACTTTTATACTTGTTAATATAAATTAAAAAATATTTTTTTTAGCTCTAAGAGTTTTTTGTTTTAAAGAAAAAAAGAAAAGAAAAACTTTTATACAAATTATTATTATTCTACAATTCATTGTATAAACATTTCAAAAATAAATTCTTTAATTTTTTTTATAAAAAGTGTTAAACCTATTTATTTTAAATTTAATTTAAACACTAAATTGGTGACCCCGACGAAAAGGATTCAATAATGCCGCTTTTTCAGTCCCCATCGAGAGGTGTAGAAGACGATGGACAAGCCGCAGCAAGAGATGAAGAAATTGTTCCTGGATTATCTCCTCCAACTCCAATTCGAGGTGTCGTATCGGCAGATTGTCTTATGGATTCTGCTACACCATCGCGGGAGGTCGCGAGAGTATCTGTTAAGGTTCCGCCGTTTTGGAAAACGAATCCGGCTTTATGGTTCAAACAAATTGAGAGCCAATTTATTAACGCAGGAATTACGTCAGATGCTACGAAATTTCATACAATCGTTGGATCTATAGAATCCAATATTCTCTCTGAAGTCAGCGATTTAATTTTGCAACCACCAACTACTAACATGTATGTGACGCTAAAGCAACAAATTTTAGAAAGATTCAGCGATTCAGAGGAAAAGCGATTAAAGAAACTTCTTCGTGATGTCGAAATCGGTGATAAGAAGCCTTCAGCCATTCTTCGGGATATGATAACTTTAGTTTCTGGTAAAGTTTCGGATGATTTTCTAAAGTCATTATGGATGCAGCGCTTACCTAAGCAAATACAAGCCATTTTGTCTGTAAGTAGTGAGTCTCTTAATAAACTAGCGCTTATGGCAGATAAGATTGCTGACACATACGATGCGTGGGAAATAAACTCATTTTCACCATCATTTTCAACATACGAGAATCAAAACAATTTGGAAATGAAGATAGATGCACTAACAAAGAAAATTGAATCTCTTACCAATGATCGCGGACGTAATCATTTGCATCAGCAAAGAGGACGTTCAAAATCTAGACATATTTCAGCAGGACAGAAAAATAAAACTTTATGCTGGTACCATTATAAATTTGGAGAAAAAGCATCAAAATGTTTGAAGCCTTGTGCATTTTCATCAAAACAAGCCTCCTCATCGGAAAACCACTAGGCTCCTCGTCCATGGTGACAGATGAGGCTGGCCGAGAGATTTGTCGCCTATATCTTCATGATAACAATTCAAAATTTAAATTTCTAATTGATACCGGCGCCGATGTCTCAGTGTTTCCTGCTACTTCATCAGAACGACTTCAGGATCCTGCTTCATTAGAATTGTTCGCAGCAAATCAGTCAGCAATAAAAACATATGGTGAGAAGTCTATTTTCTTAGATTTCGGCTTAAGAAGGAAATTTCGATGGTCTTTTATAATTGCTAATGTTAATAAGCCCATAATAGGTGCTGATTTTTTAAAACATAACGGATTGCTGGTTGATATTAAAAATAATTGTCTAATTGATAGTGCATCCAAATCTCAGTGCATGGGTACACTATACATGCAACCTATACCCTACTCAATTAAATCCATTTCAGAAAATTCTGAATTTTATCAAATTCTGAAAGAGTATGAAGATATAACGAAGCCACATACTTATCAGACACCTGTTAAACATGTTGTAAAACATCATATACAAACGAATGGCCCTCCAGTTTTTTCCAAGTCACGCCGTTTATCTCCAGAAAAACTTCAAATTGTCAAGAAAGAATTCGAAGATATGGTTAAACAAGGTATTTGTCGTCCATCAAAAAGTTCTTGGGCAAGTCCTCTACATCTGGTACAAAAGCCAAATGGAGAATGGCGACCTTGCGGGGACTATCGTCGCCTAAATGCTGTAACAGTTGCAGACCGTTATCCTGTACCTCATATACACGATTTCGGATTTCTTCTAAATGGTAAGTCGATATTCAGTAAAATTGATTTAGTAAAAGCGTATCATCAGATACCTGTCGAAAAATCAGATATTGAAAAGACAGCAATTATCACGCCCATTGGACTCTTTGAGTTTCCCTGCATGACTTTCGGTTTGTGCAATGCTGCACAAACGTTTCAACGTTTTATAAACAAAGTCATCAAAGGTTTAGATTTTTGCTACGCTTATATAGATGATATACTCATCGCATCTAGCACTCTTGCCGAAAATATACAACACGTGAAACAATTATTTGAACGTTTACGGCAATATGGAATCACAATCAATGTCTCAAAGTCTGTATTTGGTTTGTCAGAGGTTCCCTTTCTTGGATATTTGGTAACTCCGCTGGGCCTAAAACCTCTCCCATCGCGTGTGCAAGATATTGTCAACTACAAGGAACCCAAAACAGTTAAAGAATTACGCCGTTTTTTGGGTATAATAAACTTCTATCGTCGTTTTATACCTGAAGCTGCAGAACATCATGCAAAACTTCATGCATTACATTCTGGAAACAAGAAAAATGATAACAGAACAATTCAATGGACTGAAGAGCTTAGAGATACGTTTAAAAAGTGTAAAGAAGATCTGTCGAATGCAACACTGTTAACTTATCCTATATTAAATGCCCCAACATCTCTTTGGGTTGATGCTTCTGATACAGGTATGGGTGGCGTACTTCAACAACAAGTTAATGGCGACTGGAAACCAATTGCCTTTTATTCAAAGAAATTAAGCCCTACGCAAAAGAGATACAGTGCATATGACCGCGAATTGCTGGCTGCTTATTCTGCTCTTAAGCACTTTCAATATTTTTTGGAAGGTAGAGAATTTGCTGTATATACGGATCACAAACCACTTGTTTACGCATTCAAGCAAAAACCAGAGAAAGCATCTCCACGGCAGTTAAGGCATTTGGACTATATTGGTCAGCACACAATTGATATACGTCATATACCTGGAAAGAAAAATGTAGTCGCTGATGCTCTTTCGAGATTAGATATTATCACTATGCCATCACCAGTAGATTACAAGTTGTTAGCTTTTGAACAAGAACAAGATAGCGAATTAAAATCGTTAATGCAATCAAGAGAAACCAGTCTACAACTTAAAAAAATAAAAATTCCTGGATCTGAAACCGATATTTTCTGTGATGTGTCTTCAAAAAATATTCGACCTTTTATCACACCTTCGTTTCGTAAAAATATATTCAATACCCTTCATGGACTATCTCACCCAGGAATTGCAGCAACAACTGAGTTATTAAAAAGTCGATTTGTTTGGCCATCAATTTCAAAGGATGTTCGAGAATGGACGAGAAGTTGCATTGTGTGTCAAAAATCCAAAGTTATTCAACATGTAAAAAGCCCTTTAGGTGATTTTGAACTACCGAAACAACGTTTGAAATACATCAGCATCGACATCGTGGGACCACTTCCAGTGTGTAAAGGTTACAGGTATATTCTTACTTGTATAGATCGCTTCACAAGATGGACAGAAGCTATACCACTTGAAGACATTACTGCAGAAGCTGTTGCCTCCGCTTTCCTATCAGGATGGATTTCACGCTATGGTACACCACTACAAGTGACTACCGATCAAGGTCGACAGTTTGAGTCGAATTTGTTTCGAGAGTTTACGAAATTGCTTGGTATAAATGTGACTCATACTACACCCTATCACCCACAGGCAAATGGACAAATCGAAAGATGGCATCGCACTATGAAAGCAGCAATTAAGTGTTACAAAAATCAAAATTGGATAGAAGCATTGCCTGTAGTAATGATTGGTTTGCATTCGGCAGTTATTCGAGACATTGGAGTTTCACCTGCAGAAATGGTTTTCGGTACAAATCTGCGACTTCCTGGAGAATTATTTGGTGATATAAATAACTCAAGTTTTTCTAATGACTGGATTGATCAGTTTCGTGAGAAAATGAGACATTTCAAAGCTACTCCTGGATTACGTCATTGTCACAATAACCCTTATGTACCATCGAATTTGCAGGACTGCTCGCATGTATTCGTCAGATGCGATGCAGTAAGAAAACCACTTCAACAACCTTATGATGGTCCGTATACAGTAATATCAAGAACACAAAAAATATTTAAAATATTGATATGTGGAAAAGAGAAGATTATTTCCATTGATCGTTTAAAACCTGCGATTTTATACCATGATACTGACACCACTGAGTCGAATGCAAAAACATTAAAATTAGTTGATGAACAAGGATTAAAACTCAGATCGGGTCGAAGAGTAACATTTGCACCAAATGTTTAGTACTGTCGTTTTCACTAGAAAGGGGGTACTGTGGTGATTATACAATATTATTCATTATTATAATTTTTTAACTTTGTACTTTTATACTTGTTAATATAAATTAAAAAATATTTTTTTTAGCTCTAAGAGTTTTTTGTTTTAAAGAAAAAAAGAAAAGAAAAACTTTTATACAAATTATTATTATTCTACAATTCATTGTATAAACATTTCAAAAATAAATTCTTTAATTTTTTTTATAAAAAGTGTTAAACCTATTTATTTTAAATTTAATTTAAACACTAAAATAGTATATATTTTTTACGAGGAACCAATATAGAATTAAACAAGAAAGAAAATTGTAGGCCGACTATATCATACCCTATACCATACGTCTAGAGACCCTATCTCTTACGCCCAACGAATTGGATATAGAAAATAAGCATAATCCAAATTTAAGTGGCATTGTTATTAATTGTTTTGCCTTTGAATATGAAAAGTTCATACCGAATGATATATTTATATGGGGACTAGATCGAAACATGGACCGATCCTGACCATATTTGGTAAAGTTACTTATTTTGTGCGAAAACATATACAAATCAAATTTGAGAAAAATCTGTTCAATATTTTTGTTTTTTGATAGATTTAAGAGAAGATCGGGAAGCAGCTTTTTATGGGGGCTATGACTAAGAATTGTCCCATAGGGTTTATTTTTGGACTACTGATTAATGGTTATAATAAACAAACACAAACCCAATTTAACCGAGATCTATATGATAATTTGGATCTTATGGCAATTTATGTCGATTTCATAGGGGTCATTTGTATGGGGACTAGGTCGCATGGACCGATTTTCACCAATTTGAATAGCGTTCATCCTATGGCCCATAAAAGCTTATATACCAAATTTCATCAAAATATATTCATATATCCGACCTGTAGTTTGATTACAAGGTTTACATAGACACACAGACGGACGGACGGATGGTAGTTACAAACAGCAGCACAAAGTCATTATACCCCAACCACATAGTGGTATAGGGTATAAAAAATAACAAGTAAGAAAATTACAGGCGGTCTAGATTGAGTATACGATACCCTATACAACGTGTTTAGAGGAAGGGTCTTAGGTCCAACTAATTGGATATAGAAAGTAAGCATAAACCAAATTTGAGTGGTATTGTTGTTGTTATTTTGTTTTTGCCCGAAAATATGAAAAAATTCATATTGGATGATGTATTTTTATGGGGACAAGAGTCACTTAAATTTTGCAAAAGCATAGATATACAAACCAAATTTGAGAAAATCTGTGCAATATTTCTAATTTCAGTGAAGATTGGGGGCCTATGACTAAAACTTTTCCTATAGGACTTATTTTTTGAATACTGATTAATGGGTGTAATAAACACACATAAACCAAATTTGAACGAGATCTATAAATTTATCTTATGATAAATGGATCTGTCCGTCTGTGTGTCCATGTAAACTTTGTAATCAAACTTCAGTTCGCAAATATGAATATATATTGATGAAATTTGGTATATTAGCTTCTATCGGCTATAAGACGAACGCTATTGATCATGTTCAGACCTAGTCCGCATACAAATGACCCCCATGAGATTGAATTAAACTGCATTATAATCTAAATTATCATATAGATGCCGTTCAAATTGGGCTTGTGTGTGTTTATTACATCCATTATTAAAAAAAAAAAACAAGTAAGAAAATTATAGCCGGTCTAGACCGACCATATAATACCCTATACCGCGGTTTAGAGACCCTATCTTTCGGTCCAACTAATTCGATATAGAAAATAAGAATAAACCAAATTTGACTGGCATTGTTATTATTTTTTTTTGCTCCAAATATGAAAAAGTTCATATCGGGTGGTATATTTATATGGGGACTAGGTCGAAAAAGGGAACGATCTTGGCCATATTTGGTAAAGTCACTTATTTTTTGAAAAAATATGTACAAACCAAATTTGAGAAAAATCTGTACAATATTTTTGGTTTTTTGATAGATTTAGCAGATTTATATGGGACCTATGCCTAAGAATTGTCCTATAGGGATTATTTTGGACTACTGATTAATGGATATAATAAACACATACAAACCCAATTTGACTGAGATCTATATTATAATTTGGATCTTATGGCATTTCATGTCGGTGTCATAGGGATCATTTGTATGGGGGCTAGGTCTGAACAATGACCGAATTTCACCAATTTCAATAGCGTTCATCCTATGGCGGATAAAAGCTTATATACGAAATTTCATCGAAATATATTCATATTTGCGACCTGTAGTTTGATTACAAGCTTTACGTGGACACACAGACGGACGGACGGACGGACGGACATTGCTAAATCGACTCAGAAAGTGATTCTGAGTCGATCGGTATAATAAAAGATGGGTCTAGGTCAAATATTTTTGGTAGTTACAAACAGCAGCACAAAGTCACCACATAGTGGTATTGGGTATAAAAATAAGTCCAAAAATAAATCCTATAGAGCAATTCATAGTATCATAGCCCCTATAGTAAGCTGCTTTCGGATCGTTACTTAAACCTGTCAAAATCAACAATATTGCACAGATTTTTCTCAAATTTGGTTTGCATATGTTTTTGCAAAAAAGTGGTAACTTCGCCAGTCCCCATATAAATATTGCATGCCATATCAATTTTTGCATATCCGCAGGCAAAAAAATGAATAAAAAATCCACTCAGATTTGGTTTATACTCAATTAGTTTGAACTAAGACCAATTTTCTAAACGCATGGTATAGGGTATCGCACAGTCGGTCTAGACCGACTGTGATTTTCTTACTTGTTTTATAATAAAATATTTAATTTTCAGTGTAGACTTGGTTAGACCAATATCTAATTAATTATTATTTAATATTTAGCTTTTTGCAAAATTTTCTAAAAAAAACGGCTGGATAGGTCTCAGTTTTAATGTAAACTTAGGTTTACAAATTTCTCCCGCCGTTTCGAGGCTCTTCTTTAATTGAATTTAATTGAATTTAATTGAAATAAATATTTGACTTGGTTAAGATCATAAGATAAGAAATTTAACATATTCCATTCCTACGACTGACAATTAAATTTGACTAAGACCTGAAATTTGATATATACTCGATTTATTTTTAGACATGATATTTGTCTACCTTACTACCACAAAATTTGATTTCGACAAGAAATTAAACTTTTTCTGTAATATCGATTTGATATTACATTTGGCAGGCCTAATTAAAAAAAATATTTAACCATAAAATTTATTATCTTCTAATTCCAAGACTACACGTGATATATAACTGGCTTGATATCAGAAAATATTTTTGTCTCAGCCATGAAATTTGACATATTGCATATTTAAAAGTGGACAAGTTATTTGACTGCCTTAAGATCACGTAAATTTGCCTAAGCCATGAAATTTAACATATTCTATACTTACGATTGTATAATTGTAAATTAAAAATTTAAATTTTCTTCACTTAAGATTGGACAAACATTTTCTAAAAAGACTTAATAAAGCGATATATGGATCAGTAGAAAATAAATTATTGCAGACAGCTTCCAGAAATCATATAATAAATAAGAAATTTTCCTTGGCTCAAAACTTGAAACTCGGCTGAGATATATAATACATTTGTCCTGATAGGGATTTACAATAATAAAGTGGTTTTAAAATCGTATGGATTTACACCGAATAATAAGCAAATTAATTTTAAAATTGCCATAAATAAATTCAGAATAAAAAATATTTTTGATATATTAAATGATTGTTTCGTGAATTAGATTACAAAAAGTATATAAAAATACCAGAACTTAATAAATATTTCAAGTTTCTCAAGAAAACGCTTTAAAACAAATGAGAGTGTTAAATTCGGCTGTGCCGAATCTTTGATACCCTCCAACTCGGTTTGAGTATTGATAATAAATGTAAACAATATATTTGAAAAAGTAAACAATTTGTTAAACTTAATAGCAAATTATTTCCGCAAATTCTTTGGTTTGATCTGGATTTTTGTTTATTCCAAGAGTTGGTATATAGAGCTCTCTCACATTAGTAATTCGCGCTCCAGCGAGGAAAGATCGTTTTCGTCTTTTCTATTATTTCGGATAAAAGAAAACACGTTTCGGCGGTTACTTTTTAGTCATCGTGGTTGCTGATCGGCATGCATTTTGGTTATATACCTGTATGCATGCGTTTCAGGTTATATGACATAATTAGATAATTAATTTAGTATAAGTTTTTGCAAATTAAATAGCTCGCCCTAACCTTGCGAAGGTAATTGTTGTGTAGGGTGGCTATACGCATTATATCGTGCTAATTGGAGATGGCTGTATAGTTTCCTTTAACTGGCCAAATAATTCTTCATTTCTTTTTTTTAATAATAATTTATTTAAATTTATATATAAAAATATTCATTACAGTAGTAGTGCCTCAGTGTCCATTGGACATTATTGAGGCCAGTTGGCAAAAAAAAAATTACAATTTACAATATTTGAAGCTCAAAATAATAATAATAATTATATATAAAAAAAAGATGAAAAGAAAAAACAATATACTTAAAAACAAGAGTTTCAAAAAAAAAATCATGGAACAATGAGATAATTTACAATAGAAGCATTTCTAGATTTTCCAATAAATAATCTTTAATATTTTTTTTAAAAATCGAAATTCTCTGAATGTTTTTTATAGTTTCTGGGAGATTATTATATTCCGAACTTCCTACGTGGTCCACCCTCTACTTCGATGTTTCCAAACGACATCTCGCAGTCCTTAAACTCATCGCATTCCTTGTATTAAATACAGTTTTATTCCTCCTGAATGAAATAGTATGATGACCAATGTTGTTAACAGATTTGAAAACATATAATCCATACACAGGAAGAATTGTTGCGGATACATCTCTATATAGAGTTAATGTTGAAAAAGTTAGTGGAAGATTGAAAACAGTTTTCAGCGCTTTATTTTGAGATCTTTGAACTGATTTGAATTCATTACTTTTCGTACAATCGTAAATAATAGCTAAATAATTTAAGTGACTCTGAATTAGAGATTGGTAAATTATTAGTATTGTTTTTATGTTAAACTTATTTTTAAATTTATAAATCAAACCAGTAGCTGATACAATCTTAGATTTCAAATTTTGAATATGTATATCCCATTAGAGATTTCTTTGCAGGTATACTCCTAAATATTTTGTCGAATTAGATTCATGTACTTCCTTTCCGTCTACAAAAATACTAAAGTTTTGATTATGAATAAGATGTGGCCTAAAACTTAGCAGTTTTGTTTCTTCAGCATTTAAACACAATTTATTTATCCTTGCATACTCCGCAATCATTGCTGCATCATATTCCATATGAGCTTTTAGAACAGTTTCATGTTTGTATGGGTAAAAAATACTAATGTCATCGGCAAACATAATCAATTTTCCAAAAAGCTTTAGATTTTTATATCATTAAGATAAATACTTAAAAGCAATGGGCCCAAAACACTTCCTTGTGGCAATCCATAATCAACAGCACCCATGTGACTCTTATGATTATTCACTTCAACATATTGCTTTCTGTTTGCTAAGTAAATTTTTATCAAAGCTAATGCTCGTCTATCGACACCGTAATAAGAAAGTTTTTCACTAATAATATTATGATCTACAAGGTCAAACGCTTTCGAGAAATCGTAAAAAATTCCAACCACGCCAGTAAATCTATTATCTAATCCTTGACATATGGTATTAACCACATTAACTACAGCTTCTTCCGTGCCACTTCCTTTTTTGAACCCATATTGACATTCATATAATAAATTGTTTTCATCAAAGTATGTCGATAATTGTTGGTGGAGGATTTTTTCAAAGATTTTGTCAATTATAGGAAGTAAAGCTATGGGTCTAAATTTTTGTACTTGCATAGCATTATTTTCCTTAGGTATAGGTATAATTTTAGCTATTTTTAAATTATCAGGATACACAGAAGTACGAATGATATTATTAAAAATCTTTGAAAGATAAGGCGAAATAATATCTTTGCACTGAAATAACATTTTTGGTGAAATACCATCATAGCCACAGATCTCATTTAAATCAAGTTTCGAAATAATATTAATAATTTCAAAATTGTTTCTAGGGAAAAAGTTAAATACAATTTGACATCGGTTTAGAGTTCTTAGACTATTACACGAATCACCAGGTAAGCATTCAAATTGTAGCTTCAAAGTTTTTGGAATTTTAAGAAAATTGTAGCTTCAAAGTTTTTGGAATTTTAAGAAAATAGGTGTTCGTTCAAAAATTTGCCACTTTTTTTGGATCTTGTTGAATATGATTTAAATTATTATAGTAGTAGTTATTCATACATTCTCTACAAGCTTTTCTAATAACATCACTAACTCTCTTCAGCGGCCGTATAGGTCGGATCGAGTAACAAAATAATAAATATAAAAAGCTCTCTCAATTTTTTTTGTTAAAATATTGCCGTATATGAAAAATAAATTTTTTTTTTTACATACTAAAAGGAAGTTTTCACTATTTGCACAACACAACACAAAATCTAACCCAGTGATGCCAACTTTTAATTTTGAATTAAATTATGTTAATAAAGTAATTTTAAAATTCTGCATTCAGCGGTAAGCCTAAAAATGCTAAGAGGTTACAATCAGCCTTTACAATGAGAGCTATAGTATATATAAAACTAAATGCCGAAGAAAAACTCATTCGTATTGACAGCATGGATGAGCTGCGTAATTTTTTTCCTTATCTCCCTCAATCTGCTGAAAATTAGTTGCTGTCAAACTATGCTAACTGCGCTTTTTATATTTTATCTTAATTATTTATATTACTATTTGGAATTTACTAAATTCTGTTTTTACAAATATCTTTGCAACCATTTTGAAGCTATTTCTTTATTTTCTGTACTTGAGTTTCTATGTGTATTATTCTTTATTGCTTGCGTTGCTTGTACTAAACATTATTTATATTATCTTTTACGGATAGTGTAGTCCATACTTCCAAAGACGTGACCTCTGATATGATTCGGGTGTTGTGCAAACAGCGATCAGGTATTAAGATATGTAATATAAATGCACAGAGTTTGAAGAATAAGATTGAAGGATTCCGTCTAATCTTTGAAAATTCTGGAGTGGATATCGTATGTGTAACTGAGACATGGTACAACAAATATATCACAGATGCTATGATTGGGCTAAACAATTTCAATATTTATCGTTGTGATAGGAAAACTCCTTGCGGTGGTGTTGCTATGTACGTCAGAAAGGGAATTGTAAGCAAAATGATTACAAATTCTAACATTGTGGAGAATTCAGACAATAGTAATATACAATATAATATCTCAAATGATAATGTACAAGAAAATACACACACTACTTCAAATATCATAATAGAACACTTATTTGTTGAAGTTGTAAGCAGTGGTCGAAAATTACTAGTAGGAGTTGTATATAGACCTAATTGTAGAGTAAGAACTGATGATTTGCTGAGAACTATCGAAAATCTTCCATAAAATATGATGACGTAGTAGTGTGTGGAGATTTCAATTCTAATATTCTTGTTGAACAACATCTACTTAATGATATGAAAACATTTGGCTTTGATCCTACAAATTCTACTATGCCAATTCATTTCTCCACTACAACTAATACATTATTAGATATATTCTTTGTCAGCAATATACATAAAGTCTTCCTATATGATCAATTGTCAGCACCATGTTTCTCCAAACATGATCTTTTTTTCTTGGCATATGACTTCAAACTGCAGCATGAAAGTGAGACTATTACCTATTATGATTTTGATCACATAATCATACTTAGAACGTTATGGAATACACAACATATAGCCCCTCTTAACATTCGAATTTTGCTTGCAAAAACATATCTTATGCCAACTCTACTATATGGCTGCGAAATATATGCAAGCACTGATTCTAAGAGTTATAAAAAGCTTGAGTCCACTTTCAATGCAATTTTAAGATATATTTTCAACATTCGAAAATATGAGCCGATTTCGTACTACTCGAAAAAATTTTTCGGAGTAACATTTGGAAATTTGTTAAAGATAAAAACGCTACTGTTCTTATATAAAGATGTACGTACACATCAGCCAACATATCTGTATGACAGACTCGTTTTTATGCGCACGGCTAGAAATCATGACATAATGTACATTAGATACCAATATTTAGTATCCAAATGACAATTTTATGTCTCCTCAATACGTCTTTGGAATTCGCTACCATCGTCCATTAAAATTATAAACAACTTTTAAAATTTTTTAGCTGATCCTTTTTCTTATTTTTTAAATTTTTTTTTTGCTGATCCGTTTATATTTTATATTTTTTTATTTAACTAATTTTGTTTATTTTTATTTTTTTTTATATAATTCTATTTACTAATATTTGTATTCACATTTTTGGTTATAATTCGTTATTTTTTTTCTTTAAAATTTTTTAATATTTTTATATTTGCCTTTATTATTTTTTTAAGACAAATTTGTTAAAATTTTCTATTTGAATTCATTCTAAAACTCCTATACTTTAATTATTAGATTATAAATCTTGTTGTATGGGGGAAATCATATATAAATAAACTAAACTAAAATATATTTTAATTTTGTTAGATTTATAGTCATTTTTCAGACATATTGCAATTAATATGCAAATTTTAATTTTGTTTCAATGGTGCGTGGTAAAGAAGAAGAAAGCATATATTTAAAAAATTCATAACTACACTGTATTCTTAATCGGACCGGTTTCTACCATTTCAGCATTAATCAGTGATTTATTGAACATTGTGATAATTGTTATGTTATAATTGAATAGAATGCTTCTATATGAAATTTTTCTACTTAGGGCGGCCGTGAGGATTGAACCATGAACCTTCACATACACTCGTACTTGCACTTTTTGGTCAGCGCTTTAACACACTCACCTAAAGTCAGGCCTACGAGCAGTGCGGTTAGAATCAGTTTTCGTACCATACAGCTTTTACTTCGTATTAATTTCAGAAGCCCCTGGACACAGCCGAATAAAGGGAAACGAATTTGCGGATCTTGCAGCCAAGACTGCTGCGAAACATCCTTTACATTCAACTCAAAACTTCAATCGAAAAGACTTGCTATCATTAATTGACAGAGAATACTTAGAATATGAACAAGACCTAATTTTTGACGCAACGTTTTCCTGGTATAGAAATATTTATCGAAATATGAAAATCATTTACAGCTACATGAACGACATTATGAAGGTCATACTAGAGTCACAAATGGACATTTATTTTATAACAATACCACACCTTTCTGTAACTGTAACATCCCATATCCCACAAATCCATCACATTTCCTTTGTGACTGCCCGAAAACTAATAACTCCCGTAAAGCCATATTTCCAATTTCCGACACTTTGTATCCACAGTTCCATCCTTCTATAGATAATATTGCCCTGTTGACTAAATTTCTCAAAACATCAAATCTTTACAATGAAATATAAAACATGTAAATATGTATATACGTATTATCTTTAAGTTATTAAATAAATTATAATATTTTATTTTAATACAAAGAGCTGAAGGCCTACGATGCTATTGCTTTCAACTACGTTTTCTTATAATTTGTAATTAAAGTTAAACGAACAATAAATAAATAAATAAATAATTTCAGAAGATACAACTCTGTCCAAACGAACAATCGTTATTTTTGAAATTTTAATATTTTATGCATTTTTACTTCTAATTTCCACTATTCTCAGTTTTCGTAACAGTTGTCATATGTGATGTACGGTTTTGTACATACTACATATGCACTTTACATATATTTGAGATGACGCTTTGAAGCGAAAAATTTTTTGTTTTGTTAGATTTATAGTCATTTTTCAGACATATTGCAATTAATACTGTAATTAATATGCAAATTTTAATTTTGTTTCAATGGTGCGTGGTAAAGAAGAAGAAGATCTATTTATTGACTTCAAATACTACTACCTGGGAATTATTATCGAACTTCAATGTTTTCGGTTTTACCTTGCCTACCGTGAAGTCAAATTTGGAAGTCATCATGAACACTGGGTCAAATTAGGGATGCCACATGCAAAATACCAAATGTCCCAAAAATTTTAAATAAAATAATTTGTTATCTTTATTTTCTGAAAAACTTAAAGTTTTCATCAAAAAAAAAAAAAAAAATTGTGAAAAATAATATATAAATAACATTCTCATCAAATTGCGCTTTATTTATGTAACAATTTTTATGTTCGCAATTCTTAAATATCATTTGAGGTTTTCTAACTTCATTGAATTTAAATTAATATTTTCTTATCCTGAAATGATATTAATGTCTCCTCAATCGCAATATTTTTTTTTAAATTTCAGTTGATTTTTTAAATGTAAACATATTTGGTGTTTTCTGAATTTCAATTTGTGTTTTTTTTATTTTTTATTAATCAACACTCAGGGGATGCCCCTACAGATGCAGTGCATTGTGTTGATCTCAGGAAAGATATAGATATAGGAAGGAGGAAAGAGGGAGTAGTGTGTTCATTTTTTTTTGGCAGCGACAGACCAAAGCCTCTGGTGGGAATCGAACCCACGACCCCCGCATGGTAGGCGAGCACGCTACCTACTCACCCACCGGGGCGCTTGCAGAATAAAATATATATTTTAAAAATTCAATTGATGTCTTCTAAATTTCAAGTTATTAAATCCGACGTTTTAATATGATTTTCTGAAATTCAATTAATATTTTCTAATTTATAATTGGAAATCTGAATTTCAATTTTTAGAATTCATATTTTCTTTAATTTGAATGGAAAATTTAAAAGGTGCAATTTTCTATTTATGTCAATAGTAATGCTTTAGTAATTATAAACAATTTTTAAAAATTATATGTAATTGCAATCAAATATTTTGTAGGTAAAGCAGAATAATAATTTTATATAAGTATGTAGAACTGTTTTGAAACCAAAAAAAAAAAACTCATTGATGAACTCGGTAAATCTATTTTGTAAACACATCAAAAAGTTAATATGCCAAACTTATGGTCATATTTGTAAAATAATAATGGAAAAACGTATGAAATAAAAGACCAGCCCTGTGTATACTCTTAACATTGTTGTGTTTGATATCAAATTGAAAATGTTGACATTCATGACAAAATAGAAATAACGATTGCGAAACTAATTTGAACAAAAATTGCGGCGCCATCTACTGTGACATAGTCACACTGAGCAAAATGAAGTTTCATAACTAATTGAAATGTTAACATTCATGTTAAAATAGAAGTAACGATTGCAAAACTAATTAGAACAAAAATTGCGGCGCCATCTACTGTGGCATAGTCACGCTGAGCAAAATGAAGTGACGCTCAGTTTGTTAATACAAAAGATATGTATTTTCCCTAAAACAAACTACATATTGGAGAATTTTATATAAATAAAATAATATACCGATTTATTTCTAACATGCGGTTATTATGAGTGTACATGTATAGAATATATGTATATTATTTTGTTATTTTTTAATATATGTAAATATTACACACAAAAAATACAACATCAAAAGTTAATTTCGTGTTTTTTATACCCTCCACTCCAGTGTGCACACGGTATATATAAGTTTGTCATTCCGTTTGTAATAATTAGAAAAAAAATTTTGGACCCCATAAAATATATATATTTGTGATCCTTATAACAACCGGAGTTGATATAGCGATGTCCTTCTGTCCGTCTGTGGAAATCACGATGACTGCATCAATGGGGCAGCTAGGGTGCTCGTTGACATAAAAAATTATTCAATAACATCCTGAGAAATTTGCTGTTTATAATCGTCCAAATCGGTCGATTAGGGCCCGAGATTTGAATGAAGAAAGTCTTGAAAAAATATAATTTTCTATGTAGTTCTTGTCACGATCACGCCCTCAATAGTGCAGCTATAGTGATCCTTTTTAATGAGAATGATTCACCAAATTTATGGGAAGATTTCTGTTTCAAAAATCATTAAAATCGGTGGAACTGGTCCAAGGAAATCTCTGAAAAAGTAAAAAAAAAATGAAAAATATGATGTTTCTATATCGTTCTTGTTGTTATTCTAAATGTTGTGTTGTTGTCATAGCTGGACTTGTTGTTTTTGTGGTCGTTGTGGTAATAATATAATATAAACTAACCCTTTGTACAGTTTTCTATTAACTCTGGTAGAAAAATTTAAAAGTTTCCATTGTTTTGGCATCACTAAGGAATTTGTTGGACCATTTCTGTCATTACCACGAGCCTGCCTGCAAAATTTCAGATCGAATGGGTAACGGGAAAGGGGCTAAAATCGCTCCAAAATATTTTCGACAAGCAGACACTACGAGTTAATATAAAGGGAGTAAAAATTCACCAACATCTAAAGCAAACAATGCTAAAATACCTAGTTGTTATTAAAAAAAAACAATGTAAATTTAGCAAAAAAAAAAAAAAAAATTATGTATTAATTTATTTAAAGAGAAAAACACAAAAATAACGTTTGATGTTGTATTTTGTGTGTGTAATGTTTACGTATACATACATAAACATATTAAATAATACAAATAATATACATTATATTCTATATACATATGTATTTCCATAACAACTGCATGTTAGAAATAAATCGGTATATTATTTTATTTACATAAAATTCTGCAACATTTTGTTGTGGGGAAAATACATTTCTTTTCATTAACTGACACTCCGCTCATTTTGCTCAGCGTGTCTATGTCACAGTAGATGGCGCCACAATTTTTGTTCTAATTAGCTTTGCAATAGTTATTTCTATTTTAACATGAATGTCAATATTTTCAACTAGATATCATACAGAACAATGTTAAGAGTATACACGGGCTGGTCTTTTATTTCATACGTTTTTTCATTACTCTTTTGGCATATTAACTTTTTGTTGTCTTTACAAAATAGAGTTACCGAGTTTATCAATGAGTTTTTTGCTTTCAAAACAGTTCTATATAGTTATATAGAATTATTATTTCGCTTTACCTACAAGATTTCTGATTGCGATTACATTTAATTTTTAAAAATTGTTTATAATTACTAAAGCATTATTATTCACATAAATACAAAATTGCACTTTTTAAATTTTCCATTCAAATTTAAAAAAATATAAATTCTAAAAACTGGAATTAAAAATTTCCAATTATCAATTACAAAATATTAATTGAATTTCAGAAAATCATATCAAAACGTCGGAAATTATAATTTTAAATTTAGAAGACATCAATTGCATCTTTAATATATAAATTTTATTCGTTAAACACAAATTGAAATTCCAAAAAAAAAAAAAATAAAAAACAAATACCTATGTTTACATTTAAAAAATTTTTACATTAAAAAAAAACATTGACATTCAGGAGAAATTAATAGCTTTTCAGTACCGCGATTCAGTAACTTCTTTTAACGACAGTCGAATCGAAAAAAAAAAGAAAAGTGCAAAATTATCAGTAAAATTTTTAAACGATATTCGCTATTGTTAAAGTCAGCTGTTGTTGTTATCTAAGCGACAACCGTTTTTGTGTTGTTTATTCAATCGATAAAAACTTGAATTTTTAGGTTGAAATGCCGTCATACATAAATAAAAACCATAAAATAGTGAAAATATTTTGCTTTAATTAAACAACTTTTTTATATAAATAAAAAAATTAAATAGCATATTCAATTCATTTTTTCATTTTCAAATAAATAAACAGAAATATTAGTAAAAAAAATAAAGATATTAAACATAAACATAAAATCATCCTATCAAACACGAAGTAATTTGTTTTTTCTATTCTTCTTTGTGTTTTTCGCTTATTTTGACAGAGATGCCACTCGTTTACAATTTAAATAAATAGAAAAATAGATTTGTCGACTGTCGTTAAGATGTATGTACTTAGTGATTCACTTAATCCTTAGTGCAAACAACAATAGCTGTCGATATATTTTGCGATTGTCGGATCGTTGAAATTCTGTCGGATCGTTGAATTCGCACTACAGAAAACATTAATTTAAATTCAATGAATTTTAGAAAACGTCAAATGATATTTAAGAATTGCGAACATAAAAATTGTTACATAAATAAACGCAATTTGATGAGAATGTTATTTTTTTTGGATGAAAATTTGAAGTTTTTCAGAAAATAAAGATAACAAATTATTTTATTTAAAATGTTTGGGATATTTGGGTTTTTGCGTTTGGCATCCCTAATTTGATTATTTATTATTATAAATTTATTCTCTATGTTTTCCAAATATGGCAATATTTTAATAAAAATTGAGAGAGTTTTTTTTTGGTTATTATTTTGATACTCCATCCGACCTATATGGCCGCAATGAAGAAATATTTGGCCAGTTAAAAGAAACTATACAGCCATCTCCAATTAGCACGATTTAATGCATATAGCCACCCTACACAACCATTACCTTTGCAATGGAGGTTAGGGCGAGCTACTTAATTAGCAAAAACGAAATTAAACGAGAAGTTATGTCATATAACCGGAAACGCATGCATATAGGTATATAACCTAAATTCATGCCGATCAGCAACCACGATGACCAAAAAGCAAACACCGAAATAAATCCGAAATAATAGAAAAGACGAAAACCAACCCAAAGAATTTGCTAAAATAATTTGGTATTAAGTTTAACAAATTGTTTACTTTTTCTTTTACATTTATTATCAAGACTCAAACCGAGGTGGAGGGTATCAAAGATTCGGCTCAGCCGAATTTAACACTCTTTCTTGTTCTTTAAATAAATTAATACATACAATTTTTTTTTGGTAAATTTACATTGTTTTTTTTTTCTTATTAACAACTAGGTATTTTAGCATTATTTGCTTTAGATGTTGGTGAATTTTTGCTTCCTTTATATTAACTCGTAGTGTCTACTTGTTGACAAAATTTTGGATCGATTTTTAACCCATTTGCCGTGATCCAATCGATCTGAAACTTTGCAGGCGGGCTCGTGGCGATGACAAAAATTATCTAACATATTTTTAAAGTGATGCCAAAACAATGGAAACTTTTAAATTTTTCTACCAGAGCTGATAAAAATTGTACAAAGGGTTAGTTTTTGTAATATTATTACCACAACGACCACAAAAATAACAAGTCCAGCTATGACAACAATTACCACATTTAGAATAACAACAAGAACAATATAGAAACATAATATTTTTAATTTTTTTTTACTTTTTCAGAGATTTCCCTGGACCTGTTCCACCGATTTTAATCATTTTTGAAACAGATAACTTCCCATGATCTTGGTGAATCATTCTCACTAAAATGATTACCCTATCAGTTCTATTAAGGCCGTGATCGTGACAAGAACAACATAGAAAATCATATTTTTTCAAGACTTTTTTAGTTCTTCATTCAGAGCTCGGGCCCTATTCAACCGATTTGGACGATTTTAAATAGCAAACTTTTCAGAAGGTCATTGAATCATTTTTTATGGAAACGAGCACAGACGGACATCACTATATCAACTCCGCTTGTTATAAGAATCACAAATATATATATTTTATGGGGCCAGAATTTTTTTTTCTAATTATTACAAACGGAATGACACAATTATATAAATTAAATTTCTTTATGAATTTTAGTTTAAAAAAATTAATTGTTTTGCGCTGATGGCGACACAACAACCGTCTTTATTTGTAATTCAAAATAAAAAGCAATGATTTTCTTAAAACTACCCTAATTTATAATAACAGGTTTGCTGATCACGCCATTCATTCACGCTGTTGTCATTCTGCCTCTCGTGCAATGCTGTTCAATGTTGTTGGTGTGAATTTACTACCTTGCAGAATTTCTGTGTTGCGCGTGCAATGGTATTATTGTAAAATGAGCTGCTTTATTCGTTGGCATGTGCAATGCCGTTCAATATTGTTGGTGGGAAAATACTACCTTGCAGAATTACTGTATTTTGGTAATCGCGCCGGATGCGCGTGCAACGGTATTGTTGTGAAATAACTGTTTGTTTGTTTTGCAGAAGACGCAACGTCAGCTTGAGAACTAATTTTGGTATTTTTTAATGTGTGTTGTTGTTGTTAGCGAAATATTTATTTTAAATGTATTTTAAATGTATTTTGTGTTAACTCCTCCCTCCTTAAATGCAGTCGTCCCGATTGCTTAAAATGTGTGGATGTCAAAAATGGTGGAATTCTTTTTCCTAATTTTTTCCTCTGTAGATTTTACAACAATTGGATGTTCTGGTTGGGCTTCTTTCGTTTCTATTATTTCATCTTCTTTTTTTGTTTTCTTCTTCTTAGAAATCCAAGCGATAATAACACAAACGGATACAATGATGATGAGGCTTGATGTTAGTAGAAAGTTATTTTTGTTTTCCAGTGTTTCCAATCTTTTGATGTTTCCCATATTCAATTTTTGGAGTCTTTGCAGTGATATGATTTCTTCGGTTTTGCTATTCCATGCTTTTGGTTGTAATGAAGCTGGAAGAGGTTTGTTGCCACTTATTTCTTTTGAATAGTATTCTCGACCCTCAATGTTGACTGTTGTGTTGAAATATTTGACCAAATAAGTTCCATTTAATGCTATTTCTTCTTCGTTCACTTTAATTTTCCCAATGTATTGATTCAGCAGTAGTAAGTCGCTTCCGATTTCTTCTATTGCTGGGACGTGCTCGTTGTTAACCTGTGTGCAGCTACCTATTTTATTTCTAAATAAACTAGTTATACAAAATTTATCACTTAATTCTACAAGCTTATCTCTATTACATATTGTTAAATCGTTGTAGCTTTTGCAGCTTTCTTTGATGGCGAATAATTTATTATTACAATCTAAAATTTTGCCATATTCAATTTTATCAATAATATTTCCAATTTTTACTGGCTTTGCTAAGAAAATTTTACAGATATCATTTTGGGCAATGGGAATACTTAAAATATATAAAATTTCTTTGTTATTTGTCACAATCTTTACGCTTCCAAATGATAACAATTCATCTACATTAAAAATAGGAATACTATAATTTCTTAAAACATAATTTAAATTTTCAATTTCGGTTTTTGACAAGATAAATGAGTTTACAATATTTACTTTAGCCCATTGTATTGCATATTCAATATTTTGTAATTCTTTTTCAATTAATGTTAATTTGTGTTCTAATGTATTTGCCAGTTCATTATTCCAATCTTCCCGCTTTACTTTTAATATTTGATTTGTAATGTTTGAAATATCTTGTAATCTGCTAGTTGTAGGTTCGTTTATAATCATTTGTCTGTTGTTATTTTCTAATACATTTTTAATTTTCTGATTTAAAATTTCAAAATCATGGCTGTCTGGAGTCCCAGCAACCCATTTCCATGCGCTACCAATAAAATCGATAGATCTTCTCCTTACGTGTGGACTTAACCGATTAAGGAGTCCATTAATATCGGAGACTTGTTGTTTTAAAAACGGACGGAGCGGATGACTATATGTAATATTAGTGTTCAATGTAGATTCAATGTCCTGTGATAAAATTCTATATTGTTCTAAGTCGATAGAATGTATAACTTTAAAGGTGCCGTTCTGTTTTTTTGCGATCCCATTCTGAATGGTTATTAATCTCGCATTAGAGTAGTCAAGTATATTAAAATCCGCAAGGACGGTACCAATTAGTAATCTGTAAAAAGAAGATAAATGGGATGTAAATAAAAAAAAAATTGTCAATTTCTAATGTGACTCTTGTGAATAATGCGGCCACTTTCCGTAACTATAGTTGTATTACGGTTTTCTTTCACTATCTCTTCCTTAAACCGATTAGAAAGTTTTGTCCCTAATCTTTTATTTGTCCTAACGTAGACTAGCTGACCAGGTACGTATTCTTTAATTGGTTTTTTATTTTTATTATGGTAAGTCAAGTCATTTTCCTGTTTGCGCTTTAGGCGGTCAACGTTAGATAATCTAGTTATTTCTATATCTTGGGGTGAAAAGTCAATCGTTCGACCAAAATAAAGATCTACAGGTTTCTTTTTTGTCGTTGAATGAATGGTATGGTTATATTCATTTACAGCTCTTTCCAAAAGTTCTTCGAAATTTCTAGATGTCCCATCACTTTTAAGGCATCTCATTATCTCCGCTAAGGTTGAATGGAAGCGTTCTATCTGTCCGTTCGCTTCGCTTCGATAAGATGGAGTTGTGAAAACGTTTATTTTCAAATCGTCTTTCATCATGAATAGGATTGAAGCTGAATTCAGAGAAGGTTCGTTGTCCATGACAATATTTTTCGGTACCCCATAAGAAAATAGTATTTCCCTAAGAGGTCTCCTAACATCTTCTGTCGATCGTCCCTTTAGTAATTTTGTCTGGACATACTTTGAAAATTTGTCAATCGATGTTAGTACCAATTTTTTGTCTGTGGAAAAAATGTCAAGGTGGACTGTGTGGCCTGGATGAGTTGGTATAGGTGTCTCTTTCAACTCAGGCGTATTTGGGTGTCTCTCATACTTATTTTTCTTACAAGTCGAACATAGTTTTATGACCCTTTTAATTTTATTTGCCATTCCTGGAAAATAATATTTTTCCATAATTTGCAATCTGTTTTCTTTCTCATTGCGATGAGCCCTATTATGTGTTTCCACAATTATATTTTCTTGATCGTGTTCTGACGTTATGTCATCAACTACCAATTGTGTAAATCGACATTTATAACTCGAAAAGTGGTCTGGATAAATTGTTTGAATTTTCCCCATTATTGGTTCAGGAGTTTTTATACCATTAATAACGGACGGATTTAGATACTTTTTTAGAATTTCTGTAAGTTTTTGTTCATCATAGTTAGGTTCGCTTATAAGGTGTCGATGATAGCCTGGGAATATGATTTTAAATTGGTAAGTGGGTGTTTCACCTATGGAAAGAAAAATTTGGTTCTTAAATACGTTTATTGGGGTTTCCATGCTCGGAATAAGATCTTGTGGAGAGCTGTCACTGCTGTGCACCGTGCCTGATAAAGAATTTATTCCAGTCGCTGGAGGTCTAGAAAGCGCGTCTGCTACTACATTACTTCTACCAGGTTTATATTTCATTTCATAATTGTATTCTTCTAAAATAGCTTTCCATTTTTTCATTTTAGTATTATTATTTTTTGTGCTAAGTGCATATGTCAGCGGTTGATGATCTGTAAAGATGACAACTTTAGCTGACCCATACAAGTAATTCCTAAGGTTTCCTAATGCCCATATTATACCAAGCATTTCCTTTTCATTGGCTGCGTAATTTTCTTCTGCTTCTGACAGAGTTCTAGATATGAATGCTATTGGCTGATCATCCTGACTTAAGACGGCTCCTAGTGCTACATTAGAAGCGTCAGTTGTCAATTGAAATTCTTTTTTAAAGTCTGGATATGCGAGAATTACTTCTCTAGAAACTAAGGCATTTTTTAATGAATCGATGGCGTTTTTGGCTTCATTATCCATTTGAATTTTCCTACGGTTTGATTCAGATTTGGAAATCGTACCTGCATCTCCTCGCAATAATTTAGTTAAAGGTTTTGCTATAATATCCTGAAAGGCCTAGAAAGGACCGGAGCTCTTTTAGTGTGGTAGGATAAGCAAAATTTACTATTGCTTCGACCTTTTTGGGGTTTGCTTTTACTCCATTGTAAGAAACAATGAATCCCAAGAATTCTACCTCCTCTTTAAAGAATTCACACTTGTCCAACTGGACTTTCATATTAGCAGCATTAAGTGTTTCAAAAATTTCATTCAAGTGTTTAAAATGTGATTTTTCGTCTTTACTAAAGATAATTATATCGTCAATATAAACGTAGCATGTTTTGCCAATTTGTTCCCTGAGGATATCGTCCAGCGTCCTCTGAAATATGGACGGTGCGTTTTTCAACCCAAATGGGAGTCTTGTAAATTCATATTTACCATTATTAACTGAAAAAGTCGTTTTCTCTATATCCTCTTCTCTAAGAGGTATTTGATGAAATCCACTCTTTAAGTCTATTACAGTAAAATATTTATTACCTCCTAAATGTGAGAGAACTTCATTTATCTCGGGAATGGGATATCTATCTGGTATTGTAATCGAATTTAATTTTCTGAAATCTATGACCAGTCTATATTTTTGTCTACCTGAAGCATCTTGTTTCTTTGATACAATCCATATAGGCGAGTTATAAGGCGAACGTGATGGTCTTATTATCCCATCCTTTAATAATTTATTAATTTCCTCTTCAACTACTGCCTTCATGGCCATTGGGTAAGGGTAATTTCTGGTATAACTTGGTATGTCCGTGGAAGTACGTATATCACCAACAACTCTTGTTGTATAGGTGAGTCTTTCGTCAGGATCTGCAAATAGACTTTTATGGTGACTTACAATGTTTTCGAGAGACCTTTTTTGATTTTCAGAAAGGTGTTCCATCCTAATTTCTATATTGTTGACATCTTGGGAAATGTATTGGAATATTGGAATATTTATTCCCCCTTTTACCGTGAAATAATTCTTTGAAGTGTAAATCACGGCTGATAATTCTTTTAAACTATCGTTGCCTAATATCCCATCGAAGGTTCTTAATCCTGGTAAGATAAAAAACTTTATGGGGACATCATTGATGCCAAACATATTTAAAAGAACATGATGCGTAATTTCTACATTTCCTGCAATAGATTTTGCACTAAATTTTTCCTGATTAGGTCTATGGTTTGTGACTAAATTAGGTTTTATATAATACTTATTACTACCGGTATCTAAAAGGAATTTGAGAGTTTGTCCGTTCCTCGTTCTAACTTGAAAGTATGGTAACGAGGAACTATTTAACCAAAAAAATTAAGATCGTTTAGTAAATCTTCTTGTGCATAATCTGTTGTTATGGAATGATTTTTCTCGGTTTCGAGATCTTCAGGTGAATGCTCGAACATCTCAAGTCCGCTGTTGGTAAATTCCTTAAAATATTCGTCCATTTCTGTTATCCCCCCAACTGCGCCTTCTTCTTGGGCATATTCATAATCTAGTGGAACCTGGTCTAATTGCCGCTGAGTTGCCTCATTGTTGGTTACCACATGAAAATTCCTTTGGAGTTTGTTGATTGGACCTTGAAATGAGCCCCCAGCTGGTCTCTTAGAAACTTGGTTAACTGGTGGTCTTTTCATATAATTAATGTGCCTTGATTGGATAGACCTATCCACGTCCATAGGTTCTACTCTAGGAGTTGGTTTTTGATAATTCGGTGTTAAATATTGGGGTTTATTATATTGGTTCGAAAAACCGCTTTGGTTTCCTTGATTAAATTGTGGTCTTGGGCTAAAATTTTGATAACCGGTTGGCCTAAAAATTGTGTTACGAGTATAATTTGGATTATAATTTGGTATAGGACCATTACGGGGTGGCAATGGTGGTCTGTTATTTGTCATACCACCAACGTAAGCGAGCTCAGGAAAGAATTTCTGTCGATTTCCAAAAAATGAATTGGTTACTCCAATTCTGTCTTTCTGGATATTACCTCTAGATATTTGTCCATGAGCGTAATTCATACGAAATGTCATATTATCCAATTTTAAACAAATATGTAATGCTTCGGGCAAAGAAGTTGGTTCACGCACGCTAAGCAAACGTGGAAGATCACCATTTAAACCTCTAACAAATGTATCCAGGGCTTTATCCCTGTAAGTATTTGTCATTGAGCGAAGGCTTCCTTCGTCTAGATTTAAACATGATACTTTATCAAGTATCAGCGAAAGATGTCGATAGACAGCTTGATAAAATTCAGTTATACTCCTATTGCTCTGACACAAAACTGTCATTTGATATTCTAAAGTGCCGATATCTCTCTTATCCGAATAGTGCATCATTAGACATTTCTTCATTCGAGGCCAATCTAAGGGTGTTCTATACGATTCTAATGCAGTATCTGCATCCCCAGTAATTTTCGTCCTTATAGTATGTAAAATTGCATAATATCGTCCTGTTCCTTTAAGGCTGGAGTATAGGTCTAACACTCTGTCGACGGATTTTCGCCAGGAGTTGAACTCACCTGGTTTTCCAGAAAATTCCCTAAGTGATTTTATTATGTCTGGGACTTTGTCTAATTCTCCTAATTCTGTCGTAACTGCACCTATGGGTTGGTCAAAACCCTCGTCTGAGAGATAATCTGAAGGCGTTTTCAAAGCTTCGTTAATTATTTCAATAATCTGGTTCCTCTGAATTTCATTTAGTTCAGTTACGTTTCTGGCTGTTGTCCCACTTGTAGACACTGACAGTGTCCTACTCAGTCTGTCCGAGAGTTGTTCAATTGTTTCGTCAGGCATTTTGTTTCAAGGAGAAAATTGGATTGTTAAATTTGAAAATCAGGTCTTATTATTTTTATTATTTTTTTTAAATACACTGAACAATTTTTACGTAAAATTTTTTAAAGGATTAAAATTTAATTTTGTTAGCAAAAAAAATACAGTAGAAATTTGGATTGTTAAAGTAAATTTAAAAATCAGGTCTTATTATTTTCAAAAACAAAAATACAACTAGGACTTTATACGCAAATTTTTAGAGGTTAAAATTTAATTATTATTATCAAAAATAGAATGAAAAAAAAAATTCTTTGTAGAGGATTAAAATTTAATTTGGTCACTATTTTTCTTTTCTTCTCTTATTTTATAAAAGATATTTTATATAAAATTATTCTTACATTAATAACAGCATCTCGTACTTTGATGAATACTGCAGCTTACTCTGGTAGTGTTCAGCTTTCTCGAACTTCGATGATTACACGAACTTAATTAGTTTCAGCTATTATTTTAATTAGATTTTTCTTTCTAGTCTTTTAAAAAAAAAAAAAAAATTTTTGTTTTAATTTGCTGTCTTTTGAAAAAATTTTATTTTGTTTAATATTATAAATTATTTTTATTGTTCACTTATATAACAAAATAATTTTAGTGCTTGGTTAATAGTAATTTTTATTTTTACTTTTAATTTGGAGTTCACTTTTTATTATTTTTTCTTAGTAGTTACTAATTTTCTAAATTTTTTTTTTTTATAATAGTTAGTTTTTTTTTCACCTTTTCTATAGTTTAGTTTACGCAATATTTTTGTTTTTATTTATCAAATAGTTTTTTACTTTATTTTTGAAGTTTTTTCTTTTTTTAAGCTCTTAAAAATTTTTCTATTTGCTACAGTCACTGTTTCCACTTATGTTTTTTCCTTATTCTTTTTATTTATTTTGTTTTAGGTATTTATTTAATTTTCACTTTTCTTTAATTAAAAATTTTACTGTCACTATTATTTTTAAATTCGAAAATATTTATTTTAGTTACTATTATTTATTATTTTTACTGTTCATTCATTTAGAAAATTTTTCTTATTTTGTAAAACTTATAATTACTTCACTACGCGAATTTTACAACGCGTGCTTACCGAGCTGCGACTTAACGTACGCTCCCTTTTGTCCTTTTGAACTACTAGGGCACTTGGTAAGGCTTGACTTTTTTTTTTTTTTGAATGTACCGGAGGACCTTTATCCTGCAGGTCCCTGCTCGGGCGCCAATTAAATTTCTTTATGAATTTTAGTTTAAAAAAATTAATTGTTGTGCGCTGATGGCGACACAACAACCGTCTTTATTTGTAATTCAAAATAAAAAGCAATGATTTTCTTAAAACTACCCTAATTTATAATAACAGGTTTGCTGATCACGCCATTCATTCACGCTGTTGTCATTCTGCCGCTCGTGCAATGCTGTTCAATGTTGTTGGTGTGAATTTACTACCTTGCAGAATTTCTGTGTTGCGCGTGCAATGGTATTATTGTAAAATGAGCTGCTTTATTCGTTGGCATGTGCAATGCCGTTCAATATTGTTGGTGGGAAAATACTACCTTGCAGAATTACTGTATTTTGGTAATCGCGCCGGATGCGCGTGCAACGGTATTGTTGTGAAATAACTGTTTGTTTGTTTTGCAGAAGACGCAACGTCAGCTTGAGAACTAATTTTGGTATTTTTTAATGTGTGTTGTTGTTGTTAGCGAAATATTTATTTTAAATGTATTTTAAATGTATTTTGTGTTAACTTATATACCCTCTGCACACTGGGTTGGAGGGTATAATGATACAAATTTCAAAGTAGTTTGCATCTAGTATATTATATTGCAGTGCAATTGAGGTATTTTTTTTTATTTTTAATTCTTTAAAAAAATATGTTTAATTTCCTGCAATAATTAATAATTTTTTTGTGTTGTTTTCTAATTTTAGCAAACATTATTCTTAAATGATTTTGGCGCTAAATGTCTAGTGGAAGATAATAGACCAGAATGTTATCGATCAAGGGTAAGTATTGTTTGTATGTTCTTTGTTCTTATTTTTTATAACAGCTGGTTTTGCACTTAGTTCGACATTATTGCCAGCACAAAAATAAAAAATAGATGAGTTTGACTAGATTTAATTTTTCAATTTTCATATTTGTTGGCAAAAATAATATTAATAATACACAATTATGGTAATATAAGCAGTAAAGAGTTTAGTCATTTCTGACTTTTATACTAAAATGTATAATAATTATTATGTAGATTTTTATTTCAGTGATGTTATTTTATAAGTTAAGGAAAAATTTTACAAAAAAATTTAGAAAAAAAATATATATAAATAAATAAATATAATTTTTTTAATTTTATAAAAGTAAAAAAAAAAGAGTTAAAAGTTAAAAGAAGCAATAAGTTAAGAACTAATGGAACTAATGTGCTCATAAGAGAAGTTTGCACATGTATTAAAAAATTGTTCTGCAACAAAAGTTATTTTATCTTTGATTAAACGAATATTAGAAAGAGAGTGAAGACATAATGCTGAATAGTGTGGTGGTAAATTATTGATCAATTTTAAAAGTTTATTTTGACAAACTTGAAGACGTTTTAAATGAAAATCAGATATATCGTGCCACGCAGGAGCAGCATAAAATAGTATAGCATGAAATACAATTTTAAAAATTAACAGTTTATTCTCAGTGCTTAGACTTGATTTACGATTTATAAATGGATACATTATTTTTTTAGTTATGTCTATTTTATGAATAATGTAACTAATATGTTCATTAAATAACATTTCTTTGTCTAAGACCACTCCTAAATATTTCACCTTTGTTTGCCACTGAACTGCAATTCTATCTCTTCAATATTCTGTTGCGGTAGAAAGCATTCTTTTCTTTTTCTGGAAAAAATATAGCTTGAGCTTTCGTTGGGTTAACAGATATATTCCATTTTTTTTAATAATCTATCACGGTGTTCATAGATATTTGCAGTTTGGTTAGCACATCAGCTGATAATATGTCTGAGCTTAGAATTGCTGTATCATCAGCGAAAATCGAGGACTCGCAACCTATGAGTGTAGGGAAGTCAGAAGTAAAAATGTTATTAATAATTGGAGAAAGTCACGAGCATTGAGGACAGCCAGCCGGAATATTGCATTCTTCTGAGAATTTGTCTCCAATATGTACTCTAACGACCGATTTGTCAAATAACTTTTAATTATTCTGATATCTAAGCCAATGTTTAATAATTTATGTATAATTGCATCATGCCAAAGAGAATCGAATGCAGATTTAATATCTAACAATATCATGGCTTTTGATTTACCATAAATAAAGGTTGTGAAGTGTTACGTTCAGACCTGAAACCGAATTGTTGATTGAACTGGCAGAATATTATTATTATACCCTCCACTCCAGTGTGCAGAGGGTATATATAAGTTTGTCATTCCGTTTGTAATAATTAGAAAAAAAATTTTGGACCCCATAAAATATATATATTTGTGATCCTTATAACAACCGGAGTTGATATAGCGATGTTCGTCTCTCCGTCTGTCCGTCTGTGGAAATCACGATGACGGCATCAATCGGGCAGCTAGGGTGCTCGTTGGCATAAAAAATGATTCACTAACATCCTGAAAAGTTTGCTGTTTAAAATCGTCCAAATCGGTCGATTAGGGCCCGAGATTTGAATGAAGAACTAAAAAAAGTCTTGAAAAAATATAATTTTCTATGTTGTTCTTGTCACGATCACGCCCTCAATAGAACAGCTAGGGTGATAATTTTTAGTGAGAATGCTTCACCAAATTCATGGGAAGATTTCTGCTTCAAAAATTATTAAAACCGGTGGAACAGGTCCAGCGAAATCTCTGAAAAATTAAAAAAAAAATTAAAAATATGATGATTCTATATTGTTCTTGTTGTTATTCTAAATGTTGCATTGTTGTCATAGCTGGACTTGTTATTTTTGTGGTCGTTGTGGTAATAATATAATAAAAACAAACCCTTTGTACATTTTTTTATCAACTCTGGTAGAAAAATTTAAAAGTTTCCATTGTTTTGGCATCATTAAAAAAATTTGTTAGATCATTTCCGTCATTGCCACGAGCCTGCCTGCAAAGTTTCAGATCGATTGGGTCACGGGAAATTGGTTAAAATCAATCCAAAATTTGTTCGACAAGCAGACACTACGAGTTAATATAAAGGGAGTAAAAATTCACCAACATCTAAATCAAATAATGCTAAAATACCTAGTTGTTAATAAAAAAAAAAACAATGTAAATATAGCTAAAAAAATTTTATGTATAAATTTATTTGTAAATTTATATAAACATATTAAATAATACAAATAATATACACATATTATATATGCATATCCATAACAACTGTTGTGGGGAAAATACATTTCTTTTGCATTAACAGATTGTCACTTCATTTTGCTCAGCATGACTATGCCACAGTAGATGGCGCCACAATTTTTGTTTGTTCTAATTAGCTTTGCAATAGTTATTTCTATTTTAACATGAATGTTAAATTTTAACTGGATATCATAACAACAATGTTAAGAGTATGCACGGGCTGGTCTTTTATTTCATACGTATTTTCATTATTCTTTTACAAATATGAACATAAGTTTGGCATATTAACTTTTTGTTGTCTTTACGATTACATCTAATTTTTAAAAATTGTTTATAATTACTAAAGCATTATTATTCACATAAATACAAAATTGCACTTTTTAAATTTTCCATTAAAATTTTAGAAAATATTCATTCTAAAAACTGGAATTAAAATTTCCAATTATAAATTATAAAATATTAACTGGATTTCAGAAAATCATATCAAAACTTCGGAAATAATAATTTTAAATTTAGAAGACATCAATTGCATCTTTAATATATAAATTTTATTCGTTAAACACAAATCAATATCCAAAAAAAAAAACGCCAAATATGTTTAGATTTAAAAAAAATATTGCCATTCAGGCGAAATTAATAGCTTTTCAGTACCGCGATTCAGTAACTTCTTTTACGATAGTCGAATCGTTAAAAAAAGAAAAGCAAAATTATCAGTAAAATTTTTAAACGATATTCGCTATTGTTAGAGTCAGCTGTTGTTGTTTTCTAAACGACAACCATTTTTGTGTTGTTTATTCAATCAATAAAAACTTAAATTTTTAGGTTGAAATGTCGTCATACATAAATAAAAATCATAAAATAGTGAAAATATTTTGCTTTTATTAAAAAATCTTTTTTATATAAATAAAAAAATTAAATAGCATATTCAATTCATTATTTCATTTTCAAATAAATAAACAGAAATATAAGTAAAAAAAATAAAGATATTAAACATAAACATAAAATCATCCTGTCAAACACGAAGTAATTTGTTTTTTCTATTCTTTGTGCTTTTCGCTTATTTTGACAGAGATGCCACTCGTTTACAATTTAAATAAATAGAAAGATAGATTTGTCGACTGTTGATAAGAATCACTTCATCCTTAGTGCAAACAACAATAGCTGTCAATATATTTTGCGATTGTCGGATTGTTGAACTTTACAGAATCGGACTACAGAAAATATTAATTTAAATTCAATGAATTTTATAAAACCTCAAATGATATTTAAGATTTGCGAACATAAAAATTGTTACATAAATAAACGTAATTTGATGAGAATGTTATTTATATATAAATTTTCATTATTTTTTTTTTGGATGAAAATTTAAAGTTTTTCAGAAAATAAAGAGAACAAATTATTTTATTTAAAATGTTTGGGGCTTTTGGTTTTTTGCGTTTGGCATCCCTAATTTGATTGTTTAATATCATAAATTTATTCTCTATGTTTTCAAAATATGGCAATATTTTAATAAAAAAGTTGAGAGAGCTTTTTTTTGGTTATTATTTTGTTACTCCATCCGACCTATATGGCCACAATGAAGAAATATTAGGCCAGATAAAAGAAACTATACAGCCATCTCCACTTAGCACGATTTAATGCATGTAGCCACCCTACACAACCATTACCTTTACAATGGAGGTTAGGGCGAGCTAATTAATAGCAAAAACTAAATTAAACGAGAAGGTATGTCATATAACCGGAAACGCATGCATATGGTATATAACTTAAACGATGACCAAAAAGCAAACACCGAAATAAATCCGAAATAATAGAAAAGACGAAAACCAACCCAAAGAATTTGCTGAAATAATTTGGTATTAAGTTTAACAAATTGTTTACTTTTTCCAATATTTTGTTTACATTTATTATCAATACTCAAACCGAGGTGGAGGGTATCAAAGATTCGGCACAGCCGAATTTAACACTCTTACTTGTTTTCAATAAAATTGACAAGCTTATCTTTAATTATTTTTTCCAATATTTTACTCATTGAATTAAATAGTTATTGGGTGATTTTTTAAAGACTTTCACTAAATTTATTTAATTTTTGTTTGAGTTAAATTATAAAATACCTTTGACTTAATTTTTTCGTTTTTTAATTCGTTATGTACTGCATGGTCTTCCCATCTGTATAAAATCTTAGAAAAATACAAATATAATTCAAGATGTTTTCTTAAGACATCCTATAAATTTCAGAGTGGAGAACCGATGGGTTGTATCTTAAACGATTTTTTCACAGCTGTACCAATATAAATTTGTATATAAACAAAGATTATTTAAATGAACAAAGCTTATAAACATGAGCAATGTTTATCAACATGAACAATGTTTACAAAAATCAACAATATTTATAAGCATAAACAATATTTTTAAATACAAACAACTTTTATAAACATACACAATGTTTATGAACATAAACATTGTTTATAACTATAACTATAACTATAGCTATAAATAGTGTTTATTACTATGAACAATGTTTATTAGAAATGTTTATTCGTTTTTTATATATGTTCATTCACAAAGTAAATAAAAAAACGAATTTTTTTGACTTAAATTTAATGAAATCGATATAGATCGTATATGGGTACCCCACATAATTTTCAGCGCTGAAAAAAATCAACAATAATGCACGGAAACGCCCCTGGTGGCTGTTAAAAATATATGTGAAAAATTGATTTCCTGGCCCAAAAAAACGCCGGTATACACATTTTCAATAATTTTTTTTATGAATGAGTATTATGGAAACTATCATGAAAATATCTTCATCGAAATTTTGGCAGGCTCGAAAATGATTTTAGAGGTGTGGTTCCTTGGCCAAATATACTTGTTATGGCCCATAGTACCAGAATCGTCCATGGAGATTTTTCGGCCCCCTACAATTTGACCCACTCTAATATATATACATATGTATATATAGATAACAAATTCTGGAGAGGGACACCCGAATCACCTAGCAGTTTAAAATATATTTTACGACCTATTCTCATATTTACGAAATGCACATAAAGTATTTCATAAAAATCGGACGAGCCGTTTCGGAGGAGTACGAACACAAAAACTGTTGTGACACGAAAATTTTAGATATAGAGATTTTTTCTTTAAAAAAATAAAAATATATTCCGGCAAATTTTCTGAAGATATTCTATAATTTTAGAGCTGGCAACCGATTCGAATCGCTTTTTGTAATAAGTTAATGTATGTAATATAATGTTTTATGTTTATAAACATTGCTTATATATATATCAACATTGTTTACGCTCACAAATTTTGCTTATATTTATAATAAACATAAAACAATCGATTTGTTAAAGGTTTCATGTGTATAATAAAATGTTTATTCTCGAATAATGTTTATAAACATAAAAAAAATATTTATAAACATTGTTTATACATATAATACATATAATATATAATTTAAAAAAAATTTAAGCTATCGATTTTAAATTCTTAAATTGCAGCATTTTTTTAAAATTTTAAATGATTGTGCAGTTTACAAATAAAAGTTTAACAAGGAAAAAAACCAGCAAAAAATTATTATAGAAATTAAGTTAAATAAAAATTATATAATTAAATCCAAATACCTTTAAAATTATTGTTGTAAAACTACAACTTAAATGTTTACGTATCGGTCGATTTTCCATGTTTTCGACAGTTTTAAGTTATTTGCGTTTGAAAATAACTTAAAACTCTTTTCTTATTCTTTTTTTTTTTAAGAAGTATACTTCTGGAAAATCGGGACTATTAAACTCTATTTGTACCGAAAATCATGCGATGTAACTTCGAATTACTCTTATCTGACCATAAATTGTCTATTGTATGCTATTTTTCCGTGAAGGTAAAATTTCAGATGTCTGAGATACATTTTGCCCTCATAGCTAAACTATACTAACCTTTTCAAGGTTAAATTCAAAACAAAAAAAAAAAACTTGCATTACATTCCTCTGTCTTTGACTTTTTAATAAATTTTTTAAAACAGAGATATTAAGAAATTAATACGGATTCACTGTGTCAGCCAGTACAAGGACTTCGAAACACATGAAATCTGAGACACAAACATATTTGAGCATGTTCTTTACATGAACAACAATAAAATAATAGCAGACACCTTGACGTCTTTTGTGTTGTTGTTATTGTCTGCAAAACAGTGCAAATATGTAAGACAATAAATGGAGATTAAATTAAAACGAAATAAAAGAAAAAAAAAAAAACAAATTGGAATAAAAGTTGTACTACAAGGGTGGTGTTGAACAAAAGGAAATTTAATATCTTCAATGTACTTTGATGTTCACTTTTAACTCTTCTCGTGTGAACTCATGGTGAGAATGTTTGTTTTTTTTTTGGTATCAGTTGGAATTACTGTTGTTAAACAATTAACAACCACAGAATTTAGTACAATTCTTTTTAACTCTTTGAAAAAAAAAGATTTTTTTCTTATCTGACATTTTTGTTTTTTTTTTCATTTCTTAGTATTTCAGGGGTTGTCAACTATGGTGGCATGCCTTAAAAGAACTTGTACCCTGCCAGGAAGCATGTGTAAGTATTTTCACTTTTCAAAAGTGTGTGGGTATGTTTGGTAAAAGTATGTAAGAAGTATGAAGAGCTGCACGTAAAATACCAGAGCAATAGTACCAGGGATGCCAGATTTAATGTCATATGTTAACGCAAACATGACAATTAAAATCGCCTCTAAATCTTTTTAAAATATTATATAATTTCAATATTTTTTAATAATTCAACATAAAATATAGTAATATGAAATGAATATAGGTTTCTTGATTTATTGTGGTCATGTCGTTTTTTTATTGTCAACTTCAATCGATATAACATGAAAGTTGACATTATTAAACAAAATTGTTAGGAAAACATTATTTAAATTTTTTATATATTTTTATTTTTATTTAAATTTAATTTCATACTTAAACATAAACTTTGGCTGCTGTGATTGCTTATGAAATTTGACTTTTAGAAAGCCAGAAATATGATATAAAAAATTCACCGGCCATTGCTCATTGGAAATTTAAATACCTTTATAGGTATGACTAACTAACAGATACACATTTATTCATTTTGAAAGAAATTTTAATATTTTTTTTAATGGCCCACATGAAATTTGACACAAAATTTTTATGGAAATTTGAAAATAAGTTCGATTTACTTCTTGCAGCCATTACAATATTTACATCAATTTGTTTTAATATCAAAAAGTTTGATTTCTTCTAGAATATATCGCTAAAGAGACAATTTGACACCCTCTTTATATAGGAGGGATATATAAAAGCCTGCACAATATAATGATATTTGATACTTCCTTTTTACCTGTGATTGGACATGAAATGTAATGAATCAAAAAAAAATATTTCAAATATGACATCTATTTGTAATATTGAACATGCTATTTCATTGCTATTTCATAACTTCACAAAAATTTTACCTTGAAAAAAAATTTGACATATTCAATATTTATGATTTGATATGATATTTAATTGGGTCAAGATTATAAAAATCTGCCATAGCCATTAAATTGGACAAATTACATAGTTATGATTGGAAATGTATTTAAATGGCTTAAGATCACACAAATTTTCCTTAGCCTTTAAATTTGGCAAATTCTATGTCAGTGATTGCATATAATACGTAACATTACAAAAATTTTCCCTGGGCATGAATTTTGACATATTAAGAATTGGGCACAAAATCTGACTAAGGCAAGTAATTGGATTTTTTTTTCTGTATATTTACGAATATATATGAAATTTTGTTACGACATGGTATTTAACATCTTCTAAATGTTAGGCTGTACATGATACTTACGAGTATCTGGCTTTACAATGAAATTTATCATATCTATTGTTAGACGTGGTATTTGACTGAATTAATATCTGACTTAGATAATAAATTGGACATTCCACAACTTCGACGGAACATGAAATTTGACAGGCTACATTTTACAAAAATTTCATTAAGACATGAAATTTAATATCGTCGAAATGTACGACTGGACATAATATTTATCTGGCTTTACTATGAAATTTTACATATCCAATGTCTTTCATTAGACATGATATTTGACTGAGTTAATACCACAATCTCTGAATTAGACAAGTAATTGAACTTTTTTCATACCTTCGACTCAGAATGAAATTTGACAGGGTATATTTCACAAAAATTTTATTTAGGCATGTAATTTTTAAATCTGCTCAGTCTACGATATATATATAATGTATATATAATGTATATCTGGCTTAAATCATCAAAATTTGAAGTGAAATTTGACTAACATATACAAAATTCTACTAAAAGGCTAAACGTTACAATAAAATGTTCTTTGCCATGAATTTTGACACACTTACGAGTGGACATAAAATTTGACTTAGACAAGTAATTAATATTTTTTAATACATTCGATAGACTATGAAATTTGACTGTACAAATTTCACAAAATACTTCGTGAAATTTAACATCTTCTATGTGATATATACCTCGCTTATCCATGAAATGTTATATATCCAATATCTACTATTAGACATGTTGTTTGACTAACTTACTTTGTAAAAATTTACATAGTTTAGACAACTATTTACAGTCGCTGTAAAAATTATGAGAACAATTCTTCTTAGACATGAAATTCGACTTCTTCAATATATTCGATTGGACATGATATTTGACTACTTTAAAAATAATGTTACACTTCTCACAACTGATATATATATATATATGGGGCGTATCATGACAAGTGATCCAAATTTTGAAACCGATGTCTTCCGATTGGGATGAAATTTGCACCAAGGTTAGTCCTATTAGGTAGTAGTTTAGACACAATTTTTCAACAAGATCGGCCCAGAACTCTCTGACTTATAGGGGGTCAAAATTTTACATTTTGATCAAACAGGTGTTTTTTCTCAACCATGTAACTTTTTACCTATTGTTCTTAGCAAAATTTGTCCCAAATAGTTTAGATAGCTATTTCTTCAGTCTTTCGGGAAAAAAAAAATTTTAAAAAAATACAAAAAATTTTTGGACTTTTTTTTGCAAAATCAAAATTTTTTTGGCTTTTTTTCAAAAAAGGAAATTTTTTTTTGCTCAAAAGAAAGCTTAGGTTTTTCCTTTAAGAGCTTTTTGGGTATAAAAAACAATTATCGTGTCTTCAATAGAAAGAATTCGTTACTATTTGAAAAATGGCATTATTTTTTTTTACTAGAGAAATTCATTAGATAATGCAACCACCGTTATAACACCCAAAGTTTCATCCCTATAAGAAAGTTTTGAAATAATTCATGATAATTAAAAAAAAACAAGTAAGAAAATTATAGTCGGTCTAGACCGACTATATGATACCCTATACCATGGTTTAGAGACCCTATCTTTCGGTCCAACTACTTCGATATAGAAAATAAGCATAAACCAAATTTGAGTGCGATTTTTATTAATTTTTTTGGCTGCAGATATGAAAAAGTTCATATCGGATGCTATATCTATAAAGGGACTAGGTCCAAAAATGGACCGATCCTGATCATGTTTGGTAAAGTCTCTTGTATTTTGCAAAAATATGTACAAACAAAATTTGAGAAGAATCAGTGCAATATTTTTGTTTTTTAATAGATTTAACTGAAGATCGGGAAGCAGCTCTATATGGGGTCAAAGGGATCATTTTTGGACTACTCATTAGTGGATGTAATGAACGCATACAAACCCAATTTGAGTAAGATCTATATGACAATTTGGATCTTATGGCAATTTATGTCGATTTCATATGGGTAATTTGTATGGGGGCTAGGTCTGAACATGGACCGATTGTCACCAATTTCAATAGCGTTCATCCCATGGCCGATAAAAGCTTATATACCAAATTTCATCAAAATACATTCATATTTGCGACCTGCAGTTTGATTACAAGCTTTACATGGACACACAGACGGACGGACGGACGGACGGACATTGTTAAATCAACTCAGAAAGTGATTCTGATTCGATCGGTATAATTAAAGATGGGTCTAGGTCAAATATTTTTGGTTGTTACAAACAGCAGCACAAAGTCATTATACCCAAACCACATAGTGGTATAGGGTATAATAATAAAGTGATTCTTGGCTACAAAAAAACAAAATTTAAAATATTTTTATCTATATTAGCTAGTAATTATACCCTATACCACTATGTGGTTTGGGTATAATGACTTTGTGCTGCTGTTTGTAACAACCAAAAATATTTTACCTAGACCCATCTTTAATTATACCGATCGAATCAGAATCACTTTCTGAGTTGATTTAACAATGTCCGTCCGTCCGTCCGTCTGTGTGTCCATGTAAAGCTTGTAATCAAACTGCAGGTCGCAAATATGAATATATGTTGATGAAATTTGGTATATTAGCTTTTGTCGGCCATGGGATGAACGCTATTGAAATTGGTGAGAATCGGTCCATGTTCAGACCTAGCCCCCATACAAATTACC